>RJWT010011204.1:0-23508 GCA_004365215.1 Cuniculus paca
AAATCTTGGAAACAACCCAAATGTCCATCAGTTGAGGAATGGATAAAAAAGATGTGGTACTTTTATACAATGAAGTACTATTCAGCTAAAAAGAAGGATCACATTGAGGCTTTTATAGGTAAATGGATGCGACTTGAGACCATACTCATAAGTGAAATAAACCAAACACACATGTGTAAACACTGCATCGTCTCCCTAGTATAAGAAACTGAAAGACTCAATAAGATATAAAATTCTTGATAAATATGGAGAAAAGGTTCTGAAGTCCGATGGTGCTTTTATTCTTTGATTTGATTGGTTTAAGTCCCTTTCCTACTATTGGATTGCAATATGTGAGAAGATATGAACAACTTTTTTGAAGAAAACAAAGGATATTAAGGTAGCTATTGTTGATTTCTTATTGTCTGGTTTGAAGGCCTATAATGCTTTCACTCTTTTGTTTTATCTGGTTTTATATTATTTTGTTTTGTATAAGTTTATTGTATGTGAATGTATGAACAACCATTTCGAAGTAAACAAGAGACACTAGGGTAGCCATTGTTAAACTCCTGTTGTGATGTTTTGAAGACCTGTATTGCTTGCAGTGTTCTGTTCTGAAATCCTTTGTTGTGTTTAACTCTTGTTTTGTTTTGTTTCGTTTTGTTTTGTTTTGTTTTATTCTCTTTAAAATAAAAAACAAAAAAATTCTTAATTTTTCATAGTTTTTTATATAAATAAATATACGTATATTTATATATCTTATATTTGTATATACATGTATAATCCTTAACCACAAATAAGGCCTGGAGTTTAAGATTCTTCAAGAAATTATCATAAGTACATAATCATTCTACAAATGTCATAAGAAGCTTTTGCCTACCAAGTAGAAAAACAAAAACAAATCTTATCTTATGAATACTCAGTAAGAAAAGATATTTTTACATGAGAAGAGCTAATAAAGGTAAATTTCTAGTTAATTATAGAATGCTTACCTTAACAAATAATTTAATATTCAATAAGATAATGGGGTCCCATTTTTTAATCTTTTTACAGATTGAGAATGTGCGGTGTCATTAGACTTTATAGTAGTTACAATCACATGCTATAGTGAAAGCACACAAATGTTCAGTGACCATCCCTTTATAATTAACTGTTTCTTATTAGCACTTTACAAACCATTTTATTAGTGTATTACGTAGAATGCTCTATATTTTTCTCTTGCACATCAGCATTAAGAACTGCTTGTATATATTGCCTATATATTAGGACTTTGCTTTTTTTCTTTATGTTTGTAACCATATTTTAGGAAAATTTGTTACGTAGCAAAAAAAAAAAAAAAATCTAAGTATCAGATTCAATTTGGTCCTTAACCCAAACCATGACTGACGTTTTAAATTTACAAGGCTGTCATCTAGTTATGAAACTATACATAACAAGATACTTAATACAATGCTTATTTATAGAGGGCTTATTATACATTAAACTTCTAATCATTTGACACACAGAAGTGGCTGCACAGAAAAAAGCTACTTATTAAAAGAGGAAATAAAGATAACAAGAAAGTGAATTTTTGAGTCATGTGGCTATGTAGTAAAATCATTTTTGCATCAAGGAAAAATAAATTCAGGAATGTTCCTGTTAGGTACAACCATAGAATCTGTAAATTTTCTATGGAGATCAGGAAAAAAGAAGTATTAAAAGATAAAATAAGTGAGGTGACAGAGATCAGATCATATAGTATTTCTTACACAACTCAGGACTTTGTTACTGAGACTGGAATGAGAAAACATTGCATGATTTTGAGAGAGATGTGCCTCTTATCTTAACTGAGTAATTCTTGCTACCAAGAAATAGCATGCTTAATGGAAGAAAAGGGCAGAACAGAGCAAACAGGAGGCAATAAAAATAAAGGTGTCTTAGAGAAGGTGACAGAAGTGATAACGATCATATATGGACACATTTTCAAAATGACTGAAGGTGAAATCAACAGTTTGTTACATATAAGGCATAGGGAAAAAAGATGAGGAGAAACAAGAAAGTTCAAAACTTCTTATTTTCTATTTAATTTCATGGTCAGAACTTTTAAAGAAATATATCGAAAGTTCTTGGGAGTGGTATCCATGCTGTATTCTGAAAAGTTATTCTAGATCTGTGTGGTTCTTTGAGTCCTGAAGGCAAATAAAATTAAGGAAAGAAACTTTCATTATAAATGCATTTTTGAAATTACTAACAAAGTTTGTAATTTTATGATATAACAGCTGTAGTTTTAGCTTCTTGTTTCTCAAACTCTGATAAGAATGCAAAAGTGACTTTATCTTGTATTCTATATCCTAAACCAACAATTTAAAACCCCATTTGAGGTACTAAAATTCACTTATCAGTTTACTAGTCACATAACATTTTCAACCTGGAAAATTTTGAATGGAAGAGGATGGTATTAATCACCAGGTAAGGTGGTGACATTCAGATAATCTCCATGAACAATCTGGGCTGTCTAGTTACTTTAAAGAAAGGTCTGTGCAGATACAACAGAATGCCTTGCTTCTTTGACATGAGATGATATATTTTTCTGATTAGTTAATTTAGGTTTTGTAAAGTGTACATTTTTGGAAATGTAAGTTGCCTTCTTTCACTGTGTCTCTGTAGATGTTTTCATCCTTTCTCATAAGCCATGAGCCAGAAGCCCTGGAGAAAATACATACTGCCCCTTCCTTTTTCTGCATTGTGGTCTGGTCTGTCTGTTCAATTTCTCTGTAGATTCCAGTTTTCCTATCAGATTCTGTCTGAGTCCTTGGGATCCTCTTCCCTTCTTTTCTTCCCCAAGTTGTTATTTTCCAGTGTCTGGATTCTGAATCTTGATGAGCTTACTTACTGCTTACTACTCCATCTTCTTTTATTACTATAAAGAGGTAAAAATCTGCCACTTTAGTAAACTATTACCCATAATTGTAAGTTTGTTTTTTATTGTCTTGTCAGATTTCTTACTGTTATAATTATATTCATTATTCAATCATTGACTCAAGATAGCAAACAAATCCATGAAACACCACAGTGTGAGATGATAAAATGATCTCCAGCTTTGAAAATCACAGCCTTGTGATTTTTTTGTGTTTTTCAAAATTGTCTCAGATTTTCCCAATATTTCCATTAAATAAAAAAGCCTATTAGTACTTCACTATGGTTATGAATAAATTAGTTATAAATATGAGCTTTTGTTCTTAATATTGTGCTTCCCAATTCACATGGGTATGTTTACTGCCATTGTAGTTCCTGGAGTGTAGGATGTTCTGGTGTTTAAAGACTGATTGTTATAGTGTTCATTTCCATTGATTCTGACATACCAATTGTCCCTATATCCATTTTAGAATCCGGAAACCTGAGAAGTAATTATCATCATAGTTGATCTGGTAGTAATTGGGATAGAATACTCTGACACCTCTCTCTGAAATCGGACATAACTGTTCATTATATTAACACTCGTATTAACGACATTTCTAGCTGATAGGATGTTATTGTATTACACTTGGAAATACTACTTTTGGGTTACAAATCATATATAAATCAATGATGAATTTTATAGTCAATGTATCTTATGCTTTAAAATATACAAATGCTTGCAGAATTAATTCCAAAATGTTTTTTTATTAGTATATTTCATATCACTGAAATACTATCCTTCTTATAAATATCACCAATAGTAATACTAACATCAACTATCTCCTGATGTGAAATATGCTGAGAAGGATGCATCCTAATCTCTCCGATTAAACTCACTTGATTGGCATCCTCCAAATAACTGACCAATAACCGTCATTAATTTTGAAGTCAAGATAGACAAGGTATTTAAGAAATTCTTTCAGATTAGAGGAAATTATAGCAATGAAATTCACTATGTGACCCTGAACTTAACTCTGGAACTGAAAGGGAACTTTATGACATCATTTGTAAAATTTAAATCAATTCCATAGATTAGTTGAGAGTGTCATATCAGTATTTGTTTATTGTTTTGATTATTGTACCTTGGTTATGTAGCTGATTACCATTTGAGGATGATGGATAATAAATGGCTTCTTTATTAATGTTTCTAGCTTTTAAAGACATGCAGTTATTTCAAAAAGTAAATTATACAAAATAAAATGAACTTTATTTGTGAGACAACAGAAGGTATTCTTAAAGCAGGTTAAATATAAGTAAATGTTTTTATTTTATAAGAAAAGTAAAGTTGAAAATGCAAAGACGATACATTTAAAGAAAGGCTAGTTTAGTCTGGGTGTGATGGCGAATGCCTGTAATGCCAGGACTCTGGAGGTTGAAGCAGCAGTATCACTGTGAGTTCGATGCCAGCCTAGGCTACAAATGATTTCAAGGCCAGCCTGAATTACACAGTGAAACCCTGTGTCCAAAAATAAATAAATAAATAAATAAAGCAAGGCTAATTTTAAAAAGTAGTGTATGTGGCAGCACACAATAACACTTTCTGAATATTCAAATTTGTGAATGACTACTTTACATCAAGGATTTTATTTTATGTTATTGATATTGAACAAATAATAATGTGGTTCAAAGTACACTTGCTTCTAATATATGCAAAAATTTGATTTTCTTTACATATTTATTGATATGAAAAAATAAAGACATCTTAAATTAATCAATATTTTCCTGTGAGTACTATTTAAAGAAAAGATTTAAATGTTTACTTCTGAGAAGAAATATTGTTGATGGGAACTTATATGCATGATTAACAACATTTGTTAGGCCTTGTGCTAAGTGAATCTCATTGTAGATGATCAAACTAAATATCATATAGACACAGAATTCATTTGTCTCAGTAAATTAAGAGTATTAATAGACCAGCTCATTAGCACATGTAAGTTAAATCAGGAAAGAAATCAAAGAATTAACTGCAAAGACTGAGGAGGTTAGGAATAAAAATATTACTCTTGAGAAGTTAGAGAATTCTAGATAGGTAAGCAGTTAGTTTAAACTATTTGAAAACATTTTCCACTATTATTTGTCATCTGTGGCTGCTGAAATGCCAACTATAAGTCTTAATATTGTTGATTTGTAGATAGAATCTCATCTCCCTTATCTCCATGTATCCCTCTTTCCCAGACCTCTGTCTTTTAAGTGTTTCTCTTTTTATGTGAATATTTATGTTTATTGTTGTTTTGCTTATGAAGTTTGTTGCTATTTAAATTCTTCTACTTAACATTCATTGTAATTCTCACATATATTGTTGCATACCATTTCTGCTTTCTGTTATTGTCAGATACGAGCTTATCTATTATTGCCTCTTAATAATTCTTAACTCTTCTTTAATTAAAAATGTTAAATAATTTCATCAAATAATGTGTGCTTTTATGCTTTGTTCATCATTTTCTCTTTACTTTCTTGTTTTTATCTAGATTATCTACTTCTGATCTATCTATTCATTAATTTTGTCTCTATATTTGATTTTCTGTTTAATACAAAGCATTGAGTTTTGTATGTATTTTCATTTTTGGATTTTGGGCACTCATTGTTTTATTTTTATTTTCTAATGACTCTTCTTGTGGATATTTATGATCTTGACTATTTTAAGATACAGATGGTAAATGGTTACTGTAATGCAACAAATTAACATATCCATTGCTGTAGTTGGACTCTTGAACGTCCCTCAAAGTCTCATGTACAAAGATTTGGTCCCCAGGATGGTGATATTTATAAATAAGTGTAAGAGATGAGGACTAATCAAATGTCTTTTTTAAATTTAATTTTATGCCGGGCGCGGTGGCTCACGCCTGTAATCCCAGCACTCAGGAGGCAGAGACAGGCGGATCGTTGTGAGTTTGAGACCAGCCTGGGCTACAAAGTGAGCTCAAGGCCAGTCTGAAAGCCATAGTGAGACCTTGTCTCAAAAACACAAGGGCTGGGGATCTAGCTCAGCAGCCTAAGTGCCTGCCCGGGAAGCGCAAGGTTGTGAGTTCAATCCCTGGTGCCACAAAAAAAAAAAAGATTTAATTTTATTGGTACACTTTTGATACAGATAATAATCAAATTTTTTGCAGAGACTTTGTACCTGTGTATAATATATATTGTTTACTGTTTGTTTCCCCATTTCCCTCCCCTCTCTTCAACCCTTCTTACCCTCCTTCATTACAAAAGCTTTGTTTCCCTCTATTCTTTTTTATTTCCTTTCCCCTTCTTCCTCTCCCTTCCCTTTTTTGCTTCCCATTTGAACATTTTATTCCTATTTTTCAATATCTGTCATCCATTTTTATCCTTATTTGCACTTTTGTTTTCCCACAGAAGAGAAACAATACAATATTTAAACACATGTGTTTGATTTATTTCACGAAAAAGTATAGTCTCAAGGTGTATCCATTTTACAAAATATCTCAAGTTTATCCTTCTTTGTGACAGGATACTAATCCATTGTATATACAAACCACATTTTCTTTATCATTTATCCATTGATGGACATCTGGGCTATTAGAAGATTTAGCTATTAAAATTTTGCTCCTATAAACATGGTTTTGCATGTATTGCTGTGGTATGATGCTTTTAACTCTTTTGGAATAATACCAAGAAGGGGAGTAGCTGGGTGAAATTGAACATCTAGTTTCAGTTTTTCAAGGAATCTCAATACTGATTTCCTTATTGGTTGCACCAATTTACACTCCCAACAACAATGAAGAAACAATACCTTTCACAATAGCATCAATAAAAATGAAATACTTAGAAATCAATCTAACAAAGGAAGTAAAAGAACTTTGCAATGACAATTACAGTTGTCTACAGGAGATTGAAGAAACTATCATAAAATGGAAAGATATCCTTTGTTCTTGAATAAAAGCATACTTATAGTGTGACCTATTCAAAAATACAGTGAATATAGTGAAAATGGCCATACTTCCAGTACTGTAATAGAATGCAATTCCTATCAAAATACCAATAACATACTTCACAAAACTAGAGAAAACAACCCTAAAACTCATTTGTAACTAGAAAAGGCCTGGCATAGCCAAGGTAATTCTGGCAACAAAGGCAAGGCAAAGGGCATTACAATCCCTGACTTGAAACTATACTACAAATCTACCGTAATAAAGCAGCCCAGTACTAACAAAACAAACAAACCCCAAACAGACCTAAGAATCAATGGAACAGATAGATGCTGAAACACCTCCAAACACATTCAGCCAGCTTATCTTTGACAAAAGGGTTGAACACCTTCACAGGAATAAAGATAGACTCTTTAGTAAATGGTGCTGGGGAAACTGGCTTTCCACATGCTGAAGATTGAACCTGGGCTGTATCTTTCATCATGTACTAAACTAAAATCAAAATGAATCAAAGTGCTAATTATTAAAACAGAAACATTTAATACAATGGGAAATAAAATAGGTACAACTCTTGAAGACATAAGCGTGGGCAAAGACTTTTGGAATAAAACCCCAACTTCATAGAAAACATTGCAAAGAACCAAAACTGGGATCTCATCATATTAAAAATCTTTTGCTAGCAAAAGACATCAACAATAGAGTAAAATAGCAACCAACAGAATGAGAAAAACTTTTACCTCTTCTTCATTAGATAAAGTACTAACATCTACAATATATAAAGAACAAAAATAAATCAAATGCCTCAAATTTTAGGACCCAACCCACAAACAGACCTCTGAAATGAACAGATACTTCTCACATGAAGCAGTACAAATAGCAAATAAATATATGAAAAATGTTCAACATCACTGACCGTTCAAGAAATGCAAATTAAAACAACATTGATATTCCATGTTACTCTGGGGAGAATAACTACTATCAAGAAATCAACCAGTAACAAATGCTAATAAGAAGTCTTTACAGCACTGAGGGCTTGGCTTTGAAGGGAATTGTGAAACTCCAGTATCTTTCTCATTCTCTTCTGCTTCCTGGTCAAGGAGCAGCTATATCAGCTCCCACCATGATGTATTAAACCTAATATGTGTAATCAATTGATCACTGCCTGAAATCTCCAAAACTGTGAGCATGAATAAACTTGTTCTTTTTAGAACTTAGTTATCTCAGGTATTTTGTTAATAGTGATGGAAATTTGACTAACCTATCATCTAACATAGTCACCTATGCTTTGATTGTCTGTAGCTAGAGTAGTTTACGGTTCATTCATTTAGTCAAAATTCCAAATGCAATACAGTAGCATTAACTATAATCCTCATGTTGCATATTATACTTCTACATTTGTTCATCATTTATCATTCTGTGTCTGACTTATTTCAATTAGTCCAACATTGCATAGATTTATCCTTGTTGTGGAAAATATCAGAAGCTACCTCTTTTTTAAAACTTAAGAATATTCTATTATACATGGGTTATTGTACATTCATGGAATATATTTTATGTATAAGGTATATACACAGCATACAGGTACTCTGTAAATTTTGCATGTTAATCTTTAACCAGATATGTGACATGTAACATGTGGTAATAAAAATCCTCTTCTCTCCTGAATTTCACTGGGTTTGTGATCTATGTATCATTTTACTTAAATCCCAAATTCATGCTCATAGCTTGAAGACAATTTTCTTAATAGAATGAGCACCTTATTATAAGCTTGATTCTGTGATACTGTCTCTTCTCCTGGACCCTCACTTTAGAAATCCTCTCTGTTTAGGCAGTGATCTAATGCCCCAGTCATTATATACTTTTATATACTAACAATGCCAAAATAAAAAAAAATAAAAGTTACTAAATAAATATGGACAAACTTTTATGGTTACTGAATCACAAATACATACAAAGAATATTTAGAAAGTTTATTGTCTCAGTAGTTCAAAAGTCTCAGAAAACATTTTCTTCGCTCTCGAGGTGTTAGGATGAAAATACACAAATATATGTACATATTTTACTCTATTTCTATTATCATATTGTTTATATAGTATTTGGTGAGCTAGATCTATATGGTATACTTTCAAAACCCATATTCCTCCAACCATCTTTTTCTTACCTGATATTTAATGTGTCCTTCACAGCTATAAACAGTCCCTTTGCTAAGAACAATTCTGAGTACATATAATGGATGAAACAGTATTATAAATAAATCCTCTTAGCATATCTTGGAAAAAGCTTTTAGACACTTTCCAAGATCCATTTCAAGTTTCACTTTCTCTATAATGACTTTCTCAGGTTTTTCAATAACCTTAATGGATTTTTTTCAAATCATCTGATATTTATTATCTATTTGCTGTATAATTTGCTTTATCGTTAGTGATTTTCTCTTAGAAAGACCAAGTATATGGATCCAGAGACCATGCCTTAAACTTATAATTATCTTTTCAGATTCTGGAAACACATTGACTAATAACTATGTCTTTAATTACTACTTTCTAGTTGTTGGTGGAAAATAATATAGTGTAGTTTCTTAATAGTCTGTCTGGAATTCTACCTTTTTTATTATTCACATATGGTAGTTGTATACTCAAATCAAATCAAACAATTCTCCTCAATCTGTTTTATATATTCCTATACAACAATATATTGCAGTTATTTTCAAACTGTTATGATATCAAGTTCTCAACTCGAGTCAGTATTTTGTTCTGCTGCAGTAAAATGTGGCATACAGAGTTGTATCTTTAGAGAAATGTAGAATCATCTATTATATTGTATTATTCATTAATTTAACAAAAATAGAAAGAATGCAACTTTAGACAAACTTTATTCAAGCACTTAATATACATCTATGAATAGAAAAAAAAATCAGCTTTTGTGAAATTTATTTCTTAGGAAAAAAGACACATTAAGTAGCATAAAAAGAGTAAATTTTACAAGTGGAAAATATAGCCAAGTGAATTCTATCAGTATGGGTGTGGTGATGTAGGATTTAGTTTTAAAGTAGAGTTATCAGGGTAAAACACACTAAGAAGCTGTATTATTTTCCTGGGCTGGTGAAAGCAAGTACTACAAATCAGATGCCTCAAACAGCAGAAAGTTATTGTAAGAGATAAAGATGGCTTGGGGAAAAGCAGAGTACAGACAGTGTTTTCTCAATCGTAGAGGTACAGTACACTGAAAGCAACAGGACAGACTACAATGGGGCTGAAATGAAAAAAGAAACAAAGATGACTGCAATGCTTTTTTAAAATACTTTCTCTCTCTTGCCTAACACTTTTTATTTAATCATTCTTTAATATGTCCATATAGTACCAGTTGTAAAAAAATTGCACTAACTTTTTTCCTATAAATACATCTTTTGTAAAGTCATGTAAAGATAATATTTATTTAAATTAGAAACAGTTTTTAATGCTGATTTCTTTCTTACACATTGATTTATCGGCAGAGAGGATTTTCTATTCCTTATGAGACACTTAATTAAGTAAAATGATATATTCCTTATTGCTTTGTATGTTACATATGTTTTCAAATTTTCTGTATAATCTCACTATGAAAGTAAACTAATGGAGTTTCTTCTAGTTCATATAACAGATGATAGTTTTGGCTGAAAACACAAGCAGAAGATAATTTTGTTTTTCTCTAGACTTTCAAAATGGAATGCATGTGTTTTTCTATGGGACGTAAGAATATACAAAATAACAGTAGAATTTAGGACTCTACTATTTTTGCACCATTCAAGAGACCAGGGAGACAACTGGAAAAACAGGAGGATTTCTTTGGTTTTAGGTCTGCACCACCTCAGCTGGACTGAAGTCCAAATGGTCGAGCTCCAAACAAAGAAAGGGCTCCAGTTTTATACATGTTGCTAAGGGGCCTAGTGGCACATAACTTGGGGGTGGGCAAGCAGAACAAAGACAGCTTGTCTAGCTGTGCCCAGTGGCCTCGGTTGAGTAAAGAGGATGTTATGAGAACAGGAGGTTATAAAACTTTACTTACAGAGACAAAGTGACTGCTTTTATCTGTATTAGAACATAAAACAACTATAGGGTGGGCAAAGTTTGGGGAAATGACTTTCTTTGTAAGTCCTGCTTCAATATCACTTTTATTTTAAATTATCTTTTCTTTGGTTTTTAATAAAACAACCTTTGACCACATTAGCGAACATTATGTGTTTAAAATTTTTAATTTTATTTACAAATAATTGTGTAATCTTTGTTCATATGAAGAATAACTTCAGATATAAAAGCTAAAATGCAAGTAAAGAATAAATAATATATAGGCAGTGTTTAGTTTCCCCGGGTTTCTAGATGAAAGCATAACGAAGTGGCTTAAGATGACAGAAATGTATTGCTTTTTATTTCTAGAGGCTGTAAGTCCAAAATCAAGGCATTGGCAGGGCCATTTCCCTAACAACCAGCATGAGAGAGTGCTGACTTGCCTTTTTTTGCTGTTGTTGGTTTGCCGGAAACCCTCAACCTTCCTCATCTTGCAGTGGCCAGACTTACGTCTCTACTTCCATGGTCTCATGGCCTTCTCTCCTGGTGTCTTCTTCAGACCATTTTCCCTGTTACAAGAACCCAGTTATACTGGATTAAGAGCACTCCCTACTCCAGTATGATCCCACCATAATTTACATAATTTTTCTTCAATAGCCCTATTTCTTAATAAGGTTAAGTTCTGAGACACTGGAGGTCATCGTTTCAACTTAAAATTTTGAAGTGCCACAATTTAACCCATAACTCAAAGTGTCTTTTAGCAGGAGACTGTAATTCATCTCTTTTGATGATGTTAAATTTTTATTAACCACCCTAGAATTTCCTTAACATTAAAAAACAATTATTTTAATAAATATTGAAATGTATTGAAAAAAAAGCCATAGTTTTTGAAACCCATTTTTTTCCACTGGAATTTGCAGATCTGGTTTCAGGTGAACTTGTATCTTGAGAAGCAGGGTATTGTACTGTCAGTCAGTGTTGTCCATCCAGAAAAACAGAACCAAACAAAGCCAACAGGAATCACAGATAAATACACATATACATTTAAAGCTATTTATTAGAAAGAATTGATTCACTTGATAATGAAAGCTAAAAGTTTCAGATCTATAGGCCTATGAGGCCCTATCATGATATTCCTGTTTAAGACCGAATTCAATAAAAGACTGAAATTTGAAGTTTGAAGATAGGCAAAATGAATTATTTTGCTCAGGCTTTTTGTACCATGAACTTATTGCACGAACCCAATCCTCATCAGTTTTACTTAGTCTATCAATTTAAATGTTAATCTCATTTGAAACTACTGTTATAGAAACAGAATAATCTTTTTTGGTGGGGCACCAGGAATCAAACTCAGGACTTCATGTTTGCCAACCAGTCTCTGTGCTACTGAACTGCATCCCATTTTGTTGACTCAACTGTACCACTATGTAAAGCTGCCTTCACACATAACAATCATGTCTTACAGATCTGACTGATTTTATTATCAGATTGGTCAATTTCACTCTCAGACAGATTGCTGATTGGTAGTAAAAGAGGTACCCCATCAGTTTGGCTACTCCACAGCGTGGAGAAGACCTCCTCTGCCAGTTCTAGTAAAAGTCACTAGGATGGTGCTCACTGAGCTGGCAGTCTACATGTGTGGTAATACAACAGAATAATCCAGCTAAAAGTACAGTGTACTTGCAGCACATTAAGATGGGATAAGGAAGAGGTGGTTTCTTAAAGAAAACCTGAAGCAGTTACAGAAGAAGGGTAATGCAAACATGATTGTTAGAAACAATGAGTACTATATGACAAACACTACGTTATTTGCTTTGCCTCCATTCTAAGTTTCAGAATCATTAAAAGTTCCTTGTTTTGTCAGTTTTATCTTGGTAGAAAACTCAACCAGGGTAACTAACTTGTCTAACATTTCAACAGCTAAGCAAGTTTTGATTTAGGATTTAAAACTGGTTTCCTTAACTTCAATGTTTTTTTCTCCTATGTTTTTTTTTTCATAGAACCAAATTATCTCTATTAAAAATAAAGCCAAATTAAAAGATAGACCAAGTAGAAACCTCATTGGATACCAAAATAGAAGCATCACTATAATAGAAGTATCAATGCAAGATATTAAAGCAATTTTTAAACACAAATTAGTAATAATAATGTGTCATGTATTGCTCTGAACAATATATGTTTTACCTCTGTTTTAGCAATAAAGTGGCTATTATCATCATCTCTATTCTACACATGCTACAACTAAGGCATGCTAAGTAACTTGCCAAAGGTAATTATGTGGAAAAGAAAGTGCTGTCTAAATTGGAAAGAATAATTTATTGACAACAGCTAAGACATAGAGTCAATGTAAGTTATCACTGATGGAAGAATGAAGAAAAAGAAGAAAAAGAATATGGTATGCATGCACTTACGCACCTACATTGGAATACTACTTACCTGTTAAAAAGAAGTCAATTCTGCCATTTGTGATAACTCGAAGGACCCTAGAAAACACTAAGTTAAGTGAAACAAGACAAACACAAGAAGACAAATGCTGTATGATCTTTCTTCTACATGGAATCTAAAAGTGTCACGCTCATAGAAACAAAGACTAGAACAATGATGATTGCCCGAGGTTGGCGAGGTGAGGGAGGGGGACATGTTGCTTGAATGGTAGACTTTTAATTATTTGATGATATGCTTTGGGGGCGTGTAACATAGAAACTACAGGTAATCCTACTCTACTACGTACTTGCAATTTGTTCAAAGAGTAGATCTGAATATCCCCACTCTCCTCTCTCCTCCTCTCTCTCTCTGTCTCTCTCTCCCTATCTCTCACACACACGTACATATCAGAAATTCTACATAATGAATTAATGTTGATTAACTTGATTGTGGTTAATCATTACAATATATAGCACATAGAACATCTTGAAATATATACATGTAAAAAATAGACATCTTTGAAAAAGCTAGAAATAATATGCTGCCAACTTAATGGTATGGTTGCAAAAATACCAAAAACCAAGACAGTTCTTGCTAAGGTAAAATGCAGTGCTACATCCTATGGAGACTTTTCACATACTTTAAATTATTCAAAATTTAATATAGCGTTATCACATATAGAAGGGAATTATCTCACCTATCAAGTATCTTTTTTAGCTTTTTCTCATGAAGAACTAAATTAGCAAACAGAAAATACTCACACAGCTCTATTCAGGCTTGACATAAAGCTTCAATGCCAGGAAACTCTTAACTGAATTAAAGACATTTTAGTGAATTTTCACTAAGGTGTTTCCAATTTCTATGCACTGGCTTTCTGCTAAAATGCATTATCCTAAAGGAGAGTCACTTCTGAATACGAAATTTCCTTTTCTTACACCTTCATATTTAAGCTATTTTTATCACTTTCCTCTATTTTGATTTTCCTTTTCACATTGGAGACAAAATTTATTGCTTCCATTTTATTCTGCTTAAAAAACTGTAAGAAATTAATGCAAGATTACTGCCTTTACTATATTTCATATTGTGTTTTATGCTTAAAACCCCAGACTATTTTTTCATCCTAGCCAGCAAACTTCTCATCAAGTCAGTGCTATTATTTTACTTTTTAGAGTCACAGATTTTTCAATAATTCAATTTCCAAATTATTGTTTATTTAGATAAAAGAGAAAGAACAAACAATTTTGAAAAACCAGATTGGTATCACCATGGAATTGCATAAAAATAGACCGTATTCTGCTTTTGCCTGGAGCAACAGTCTTGCTGGGTTTCAAGGGAGAAATCGGGGGCGGGAAATCTAGTTTCAAATTTTTCTTTGAAGCCTTTTCTGTTGGAACGTAGAAATTTGTTTTTAATTTAAATGTTTTATTAGGACGTATTTGCAGTTCATGAAGTTCACAGTCATCTTGGGAAGTGGGTACACGTAAAGAACACAGCTTTATTTTAACTTCTTTCCCCTCCCCTCCCCTTCCTCCTTCCTCTCCAAATCTATCTCATTTTTTACTCTTACTCATATAAGTAATCTTAGCTTATGTTATGTGATATAATGTTTACATTAGGTGAGATTATTAGTTTCCTGCGCATGGCATATCTTTGTTCTGCTTATATTCCCTCCTCATCCTCCTTCTCACCTCCGGGGTGTTTTCTCTTGGGCCACCTCCCTATTGCAAGAGATTCATCTCCCAGTCCCCTTCTCTCTATCCTTTGGTTTTCTCTTTGTTTGTACTGTGCCTCAGTGCAGAGTTTCCTAAGTCCTCAGAGGCTCCTTTGTTCACAGAATTGCTTCTTAGGATGATGGCAGAAACATGACCTGGGGCCCCTGGGCCTCGGCCTGGCTTTGTACCAGTGGGAACTAGATCTGCAGAATTCCTGTTCGTAAGAGCCACAAGACGCATGGCTATGATTTAGCACTACAGTGTTGAGCTTTGGAATCCAGGTAAAGTAAATCAACATGGATTACTGGAGAGAAAGGAGAACATACACAATTCCCACACATACACATGGACTCACAACCACTATACATTTCAAGAAATATAATAATAATTCTAAGACTTTCCAACTTTAAGTTTGCTTTTTATATTTACATTGTATGCAAGGAAGTAGTATAATAAAAATGGTGAAGCTTTGTAATGGTATTTGGAAACATTAGGAACATAAAAATAAAGTATTAGAATAACACATTTATATAAATACACTTAGGCAAATCAATTCTTAGGCATATTTAACCTCAGTTTTAATGTTTTATATTTCATGAACCAAACATTTCTTTGGTAGGATTTTTAAAATCAATTTGTGATTGCTTTATGCAAACAAAATCGTAAGCAAGTTTTTTTTGGTACCGAGGATTGAACTCACAACCTCACACAACCTGCTTGCCAGGCAGGCGCTTGTGCCACTGAGCTGTATCTTCGGCCCAAGTATGTCCTAATTTATACTGAAAAAATAGCCAAATCTACTTCTTTCATAATAAAGTGAAGAACACGATCTACATCTTCACTATCACTGGATAAACCATAATAGTTGATGCTTTAAAGTCCTCTAAGCATTGTGAAAAACTATAAAATGTAGAATTGTCTTGAAAACATTAGCTTTTCGGAATCTGGAAATCATACATATGATGCTAAGGTGTTTATTTGCTTATTTACTTAATTTAGCTTGACAGAATCAAGTCTGGTTTTCTTTCATCAGTAGTGAGAAGTTCCAGTGTTAAGTGTTCCTTTTGTAAACATTTAAGTGCATATATCTAGGACTACTGTACTTACTTTAATATTTGTCATTGGCCCCAAGTATATCTTCCCTTCCAAAACTGTACACGGAGGCCTCTGCAGGGTGGTGTAGTGAATTTACAGTGCTGTTTTAAACTTTTAAAGTTGTGCTAGATTAAGAAGTATTTTTAAAGTTTTAAGGTAAATGCAGTGGGAACTTGCTGGTTTAAAGTTGAGCATTAAGCATTAGGTCACTGAACTAATGAAACTGGGTTTTCATTGGTGACTAAGGCAGTACTTTGAGAGGAAAAACAATTTCCATAAAAAAATTAGGATAACACCATCTAATCTGACTTGAAAGTGTGAGCACCCTGAACCTGATAGGTATTAACTTGTTGAGAAACAGTTTTTAAATTATTGAGTGTAAATATTATAAATGAAATTGTTGAGTGTTTTTTCTATACTACTGTTGCTTTGACTAAAATTTGAGAGAGAGAGAGACAGAGAGAGACAGAGAGAGACAGAGAGAGACAGAGAGAGAGAGGGAGAGAAAAAGAAAGGGAGAGGGAGATACAGAGACAGAGATGGGGTCAGAGAAAGAGATTATCTGTATACTGTATAAGCAAACACAAAATATCTACATGAAACGGTTGCCTTAGAAAAACTTTATCTCAAGTTTGAATTTTGGATGG
Organism: Cuniculus paca; assembly: GCA_004365215.1. Taxonomy (NCBI): domain Eukaryota; kingdom Metazoa; phylum Chordata; class Mammalia; order Rodentia; family Cuniculidae; genus Cuniculus; species Cuniculus paca. The sequence continues at coordinate 16,719 of RJWT010011204.1, forward strand.
TATACACGCAGAAAACAAACAAAATGAACATACGATTGTAAAATTTCACAAAAAATGTACTCCAAACATTTAATCATCTGTGAATGTGGGAGATCTTTGTCTTTCCTTACAAGCACCAGGCAGCTGCATATGTCTACCTCAGGCTCCATGCGTCTTGGTGAGGACCCTTGCTGAATGCTAAATCAAGAGATGGAAATTCACAAGAGACTGTAATTTTGAAGAAACATTGCTTATAAGTATTCTAAGAAACAAAATGATTATTCCATTCAATTTATCTGTGAAAAACATTCTTGAGAATGAACAAATTTGAACACAGATTGTAAAACTATGATGATTTTTAAGTAAAATTTGTAAAAATTGATATCACAAAAACATACACATGCATTCTTAAGTATGCATATGTACTCAAAATAGTAAGATACAAGACTTTGAGTTAGTGAATAAGAAATTCAGTCTTGTTTCAACAGTGCGAATGTCATTCTACTACTAAAGATTACCTACAAGTTCTTTAGCAGATATGGAAAATCAGAACCCAGATATGAAAATTGTTATTTTATAGGTTTCACTTGGGACCTCCAAATTTACAACAAGATGAGTCATTTTCCTTATACTCCAGAAAATGGTTTATTAGAATATTAGGTCTACTCCTCCTGTCAGGTGGGAATAATTTGTGTTTTACTGTATTTAATATTTGGTTGTATAACTAAATGTTAAATTGAATCGTGAAACAAATTTAGTTACTAGTGTTGCCTGATGATAAACACATCTGACTTGATAGTTTTATATAAATCACCTCTGCTCCAATCACTGAATAATTAATAACATTGATTTTGTCACAACTTCCACATACACTGTATGGAAATAAATTACTTTTATGAGAAAGCTGATATTGGGCAGCAAAGGTTTTTGGCTGCAATATCAGCCAATATTCACCATTTAGTGCTTCTGCAATTCAAATTCTATCACTGCTGGAGTGGGTTGGTTTCCCACTGGAAGGTTGAAGCTTAAATATATTGATCCATTAAATAATAGCCCTGCAAATATTTTTAATGAACTGATCATAGTAGTAATTTTTTCCTGACTCTACGAGTTCTGATTTTGTTTATTCTTCTAATTGGCCATTTCTCTGTGGATAAAATGAGGTTATGAAAAAAGGATCAGTTTGCTATCAAATATGTCAATCTTCTTTGTAATTTTTACAAATGATGTTTAAACAAAAACATGTTTATAAATCAGGATAATGTGGATATTCAATTATTGTGTCAGTTCACTTTCCTGTGGCTTAGATAGAACACCCAACACAGGGAGAAAGATCTTTTGGAAGGGATGAGGACCTAGAGATGGAGGTAGGAGGGAGAAGGGAAGGGGAGGAGATGAGAAAATAATTTGGAAGTGTTATGTATATGTACTAACTCCTCAGGAGGAATGTAATCATTGTGTACTGCAAATATTCACTGATAACAAAATAAAAATTTAAGCAAAAATAAATTATACCCAACATCCAGAAGTTAAAGAAAAGTAGAAAAAGCTTAATCAGCTCGCATTTGCAGAATATACAGTATGTGATCAGCAGGCAACAAGGTGAAAATGTCATGGCAAAAGAGCAAGACAGAGCAAAGCTGCTTAGTTCATGATGGCAGGAAAGCAAAGCAGGACAAAAGTGTCAAAGAAGAAATGAAAGACCTTACATAGGATGTAAGGTCACGAATTTATAACTGTTAAGACACACACGGGAGCACACTTTATAAACCTGCAAGGTGTTCCTTAATCTAATGAAGACTAATGTCTAGTATTAATCTCTAATCTAATTAATCTCATTATTAATTAGCCTGGTATGAATCTCTAGTATTAAATTGTCTGGTTCCCTTCTCAATTCCTTTAATACTCAGTTGCCTCAACTGTAGTGCATTAGTGATAATTACCTATGCTTGAGATGGCCTTTGCAAATCTTGTGAGGCTCTATCTGTGTTATTAGATCAAGCTTGTCAACAAACTTGTCTTATTCTATTTTTTGGCACTGTATCTGAATACTAGAGAAATTTGCGAAGAGTAAGGGTTTTATTATTTTAGGGTTCTGAAGGTGGAAAGTTCAAAATCTGGTAGCCTCTTCAGTAAGAGCTTTCTTGTTGCTTACAGTGTCCCAAGGAGCAAGACATTACAGGACCTCACATGACAAGACAGAACAAGCCGGCCAGAGAGCCCTTTGTTTCACAACAAAGGCCCCTCTCCTGATAACCCATTAAACCACTGATTCAAGAATGAATTAATCCTTTCCTCAAGGTAGAGTTCCCATAATGAAATCGTCTCTCAATAATCCACCTGTTTCTAGCTCATAATATCTCAAAATGGGGACAAAGTTTTGACATGAGTTTTGCTTGGGGCATTCATATCATGGCAAGGTGTCAGCAGAGCTTTTGTGCTAATTTTCTTAATGAGGTTGTTCATTTATATCCTTGTCCATATGCTTAATATTTTAAATTGTAATTCGTTGTTTGAGATGGTCATAAACAATTGCAGGGTTCTCCCTTTATCTGTACACAAACCAACAGGGTGTTTTATTCATTATTCAATTTAGTCTGATATTTGTTGCTTTGAGAAATTAGAAAGGCATGAGTCTTTGACTGGTTCAGAAATATGTGCTGCATTAATTGCAGTCAAGTCAAGAATGGAAGTAAATTTCTTTAGAAAACATGGAATATTTGATAATGTAATATTGGTAGAAAAAAACTTACATTTTCTTTTATTTTCAAAATGATAAAAATTCTTAAAATAATACATTGAAAACAACCTAACCGAAAAGTTCTATTACCTAAGACTTTCATTTGCAAATCACAAAAACTTAAGTGAAATTAACTTAAGCAAAATAAGAAATGTTTTGACATATAGAACACAAAGAATCAACATAATAAGAGCAAAGAGAAAAGTATAATTGACTAGCCATGAAATTGGTAATTAATGCTGACATGATAATGATGAAGGAAGCTCTTATTAAGTAGTTGATGGCTGAATAACTGAATTAAAGAATATATAGTAATTTACCAAAGCATAAGATTCAGAAATATCTTAGCATCTGGCCACTATTTCCTCAAAAATTTTATTCCTTTTGTCCTCTTATACACTGGCTTCCTCTGTATGGTGGCAACATGACTAATCTGTAGTTTTTGTATTTTGCAATTCAGAGTTTGCACTGTTAAATAAAGGCTATCATGATATTTCCACCGGTGCCAAATTAAGAAAACAATAGATTTCTCTGGAAAACAATAGATTAACTCAATTTGGAGGCTGTCTAGCTAACCTAACTGTGTAAATGAATCAAATTTTGAGGCAGGTGCACATTATAGGAACGACTATGATTTTGTTCAGTCCCATATAATGATATCAATTCCTACTGTAACCATGAGGTTGTAAGATGGCGTAGACAGGGAGGCAGTTCCTATGTTAAATGGGTAAGTGCCAAAAGATATTTTTAAAAGATGCTCACTGCAGTTGATTTATAGGAAGCATACTATGACCATTTATAATTGTCCAAAGGATAACGATCATAGGAACATCATCCTTGCATATCGGCTATGGCCTGCTTTTGTTACTTTCATTTTTTTTTTCACAGTAACACAAATTCTGTCTCTTGTGGTTCCTGTGGATCCACTGAAATTGTCTGGATAAAGAGTAAGTATTCAATGATATGCAATTTTGAGTAAGGAAAAATCAATGAGTATATTCTGCTTTAAAAATTATCTTTGAAGAACTAGATTCCAACTGAAAAGTCTAATTTTTTCTTGAAACTAATAGGAATATAAGAAGGACCAGAGACTTCTTCCACTTTTAAAACATTTCATACTAGAAACATCTATTTACCCTCAGGCTTCTCAAACTTTACTCAGATTATGATGGTTCATTTTATATGTCAGCTTCATGGCAGTAAGTGATGCCTATGGAGCTTGGAAAACATTGTTCCTGGAGGTATCTCTGAGACTTTTTCCAGGAAAAAAAATGGTGTTTGAATCACCAGAATGAGTAAAGAACATTTTTCTTACCTACATGAGTGGGCATCAACCAAACCAATGAGGATCCAAATATATGAAGTAAATTTAATCTCTCTGCTTGACCTGAGACATTCATCTCTTGCTCTTGGTTGTTAGAACTCTTGGTGAGCTCAGACTAGAATTGGTACCATCATCCCACTAACAAGAGAGCCTTGGCGAATTCACCTGAATTGCAGCACTGACTTTCTTGGTTTTTCAACAGCCAATTGTGGGACTTCTTCACCTCTATAACTGTGTAAGCCAATTTACATAATAAATCATCTACTGGTCTGATTATCTGGAGAACTTTGCCTAATACACATTTTCTATATTTGGAGAGGAGTGTGAACCTTAGGATTCCTTTTTTTTAGTGCATGCCCAAATTTTTTCTACTAAAAAAACAGGAAAAAGAGCCTACTTTCATTAAAAGGAGCAGTATATTGTAATGTTTGGGCGTATTGTTACATCTTAAGTCTATTTGTTACTCTTTCATCCACTACTTAATGTGAATTTTATCATGAAACACTTAATGCCTAGCATAAATTTATTGAATACTCAAGAAAAAGACTCGAATATTCATATTTTTGAAATACATTGTTATAAAACTACCTTCAGGATTTTTGCTTACACAAATTATTTGCAGGATCTTTTAAAAATTTTTTTACTTTTTTTTTTCGACACTGGGAATTGAACTCATAACCTTGCACTTGCCAGGCAGGCGCTGAGGCCACTGAGTTAAATCCTCAGCCCTTGTCTTTTTTCTTGAGACAGGGTCTCACTATGTCATTCGGGCTGGCCTTGAACTCGCTTTGTAGCCCAGGCTGGTTTCGAACTTGCAACGATCCTCCTGTCTCAACCTCCCGAGTGCTGGGATTACAGGCGTGAGCCACCACGCCCGGCAATTTTTTTACTTTTAAGTCTGTCCTTTAATTTTACAGAGATAAACAACAAGTAAGATAATCAGAATTTAGACCTTAAAACTTAGGAACAAGGTATTGTAACCTCTCAGTCACTGCATCTCACCTCCAAAGACATAGTTATTCTTTGTGGTGGAAGAGGAGGGAGGATTTTAGGTTGGATAAACAGTAAGCCACAGAGATTTATACACTCCTCTATTTATTTACCAGTTAAATAGAATATTGATTTAGCTCTTTAATCCTATGAATATTGATTTAATGCTTGTTTTAGTATTAAAGATAGCTAACTATTGTTAATTATATTGGTTGTAAGAATGCTGCAGCTGCCTGACCTACAAAAGCTTTATTGAAAACCTTAGTCCGAAACTTTCTGTTTTTTGCAATTAGTCTAAGCTTCCAAGTAAAATTTAAGGGATTTTGAGGTCACTACTATTTATCTTGCATTCTAATCAAATTTAAATTCAAAATTAGATGAGGTATACAAGTGAACCTTTTTGATATACTATTCATGCATTTGAAATAGATTTTTAATGGTTATTTAACCTCTGTTGCTGTGAAATAATACTCAGTGTATTTTCCTCTCCCTCTCCCTCTCTCTCTCTAACGGATGGCTTGTTTTTCCATTATTGTTAGCTCAGAAGGTTTATCAACCTTTTAGTACTAACAATTGTTTCCCTCCATGAATAACTAAAAGTGTGTGTGAATGTCGAATTAGACACACTAATGAGAGAGTCTCTGTACTTCAGATGTGTGGGGGTATGGGGTATATTTGATCTGATATTTTTGTGCTTTGTGCATTAGAAAGCAATGTTTTCTGGAGCCTGGATATTAGGCTTTAGGTCCCTAAGAATTCAAATGAGTTTATTAACCTCAGCCGTATTGATGTTTGGGACCACATAGTACTTTGTTTTGAGTGGCCATATTGGGTGTTATAATATGGTTGGCAGTATTCAAATTGTCTGTTTACACATTAGGGCCAATGATAACTCCTAATTCATTTGTTACAACCCAAATGTTTCCAGACAATAACAAAAGTTTCCCAAGGAGGGAAAAATCATCCTGGCTGAAAATCACTGGCTTAAATAAAATTTGGTGTAATTCTCCAGGTAGTGATGTGGGATTTAGGGCATAGACACCCAGGATGTGAACACTAAAGACATTAGAACTTAGTTCTGTTCTGGGAAACACTCTTTGTTGAGTATGTACTTACAGAAGTGTATCAATCTCCCTCAAATATTCATAGTAACAAACACAGGGATCGTGGTCAGAGGTAGACAATTTGTCAAGATCAGTATCATATGGCAAGCAGAACACTGACCAGCCTGCGTTGTGAATCTATGCAGCAAGAGCCTGGAGTCATCGTAAACTTCACCCGTTGCAGGTTCCCATTCAGAAATCATGAGAATGATAGTGACAATTATCTTCCATAAGAAAGACAGGGGGAGAGAGAGAAAGAGAGGGAGAGAGAGATGGAGAGAGAGAACAACGAAGTACATGATTGAAGATTTTGATTTTTATGAATCTAATTTATTCCAATTGTACTCTGATGTCCTCATATTAAGAACCATAAACATTTATGATGGATTTTATGGCCACTGCCTAAAGGCTATTTAATCTGTGACTATACTCATAGTAAATGGTATTCACAAAAGATTACATTGAGTACCAAAGTTTCAGAATGTACTAACTCCAGTATCCTTTTTTTTTATTTTGAAAAGAATACAACCAAACAAAACAAAACAGAGTGAAGTCAATCAAAATAAAGCAATGAACATGGAACATGACTTTGAAACAGGGTAAAAGAAAAAAAAAGCAATTGATAAGGCTACCATAATGCCTCTTGTTATCTGC
>RJWT010011205.1:0-23476 GCA_004365215.1 Cuniculus paca
AATCAAAGTTCCTGTAATAAATAGTTGAAGTAAACTTTTTCGGAATTTCTTGAGTCACAAAGTAACTGAATAATGTTATTGAAAGGAGCTGTGGTAAAGCAGGGAATCTCTGCCTCCTGGTAGTCACACCCTTGTGTGATTCCCTCCCATTGAGTGTAGGCTGGACTCAGTGACTCATTTCTAACAAGGAGAACAAAAAGAAGTGACCTGTGTGGTTCAAAGACAAGGTCATGAAAGGGCCACCTCTTTCACTACCTCTGAGGGAAGCCAGTGTCCTGAGAGCTCCATGCAGACTTCTGCCAGGCAGGGAACTGAGAGCTCCAGCCACAGCCTTGTGTGAACAGACTGGAGGCAGATGTTGGCCTTCAAGTGACTGCAGCCCCAGACAGCACCAGGGACTGCAACCTCGTGACAAACCCCACACCAGAATCACCCTGCTTTGCCAACTTCCAGACTCGACCCACAGGGGAAAAACATAATGAATATTTATTCTGTTAAGCTAATTTTGGAGGAAATAGTTTACAACACAATAATTAATACAGGAGCTCAAAAGCGTCTACTCCCAGGATATGGCATAAGAAGTGCCAAACAATGTGTCCACATTTACACAATTGCTTGTCCCATGTCCTAAAATGCTACGAGTCCTACCTTTGGTTACTTACAGAGCATACATACACTGTCTTTTCTGTGAGATTAGGATACAGTGTTAGGGATAGCAAGGGAATTTCTCCCTTTTCAAATATTCTTTTCCATTCCCCTTAAGAACTAACCAGCTCACTATCAAAAACAGGCTTTTAAGGTCACTAAAAGCAGACCAACCACTGAATCCCAATCACAGCTAGGAAAAAAAAAAGAGGCATTTCATGGACTATAACCACCCCACCCCCACCTCCACCTCCACAGTTTAAGTTTAAATAGAAGCATTCCACTCTACCCTCTTAAAATTAAGTGTTCTCAAAAAGCAGACACCGGAGCATAAAATATCTTTTCTATCTCAACAGTTTGAATACCAGAGATTTGCCTTAAAGAGCCAGGCAACCTGAAGTTTTCAACCAAAACAAGGCACCAATTACTGGAGGCAGACAATATTTCATGTTAAGCATCAGGTATATTGGCCATACCACCATGGATTCTCAAAGGATTAACACTTAGTAGTGCTTTCTTTTACATTAATGATAAGCATTTGCATGTCATTAAAAAGTTTCACCCAGGTAGAGACAATTCCTCAGTTCATTTTTCTCAGCCACAGGTTCCTTAGAAACTCACTTTTTCTCTAACCCAGTCATTTGAATCAAATGACTATATATCCCCCACCTTTATAACCAGCATCATCATGCAGCTTCTAGGACAATAGTGCTATTTTTGACAAATAATACTGTTTTGACAAGGAAAGCCTTTACTTAGCCAAATGTAAAAACAAAAAGACATGTTCTTAAGGATTGGCTATTGTGAAATGAAGTTATAAACTGGTGAAATGAAGTCATAAACTGGTCATACAAATACACATTTTCAACAACAGGATTTTTAAAAATATTTTTTAAATTAATTCATACCAGTGTTGACTCCACTTGTGCCATTTGCAATTTACCTTCAGAAAATAATCATTCCAAATGGTTCTCCCTGTTATGATTCACCACAGTGAATGATTCTACCACTCACAGCAAATCAGAAAGGAGAGTGGTTTGGAATGGCTTATTTTCCTGCTCCAATAAACTATGACTAGGCATTCAGCAGATTTTTCTTTTGTTTCTTATTATTTTGCAGCATCAAGAAAAACATGAAAAATTAAAGAAATAACTGAATGGGCCACTGCCTTCAAAACTTATTTAGCCTTGCACATTTATGTCAGACCCATTATAATTCACTCCATCCCGTTTTTTTGTTGTTTTCCATATCATGGAAACTTCACCACTAGATGCCTATTCTCTTTTAGATCCCAAGGCACAACTTACCTTTCACAGAAAACTCTAAGTGCCAAAATAGATGCATGTGATAAAATTAAAATATTTCATTGGCCTTTTGTTCTGGAAATAATTGGTAGCAATCTGCTTTGTTGCGTTAATTTTGTATCATTAAATCTATCTAGCAAGTATCTCAACACCCACTTAGCCATTCTGGGTCCCAGCCCAGAAAGCTGACTTACATGAAATAACAATGAGGCCCTTTGACAGTTTTCACATGCTGCTTTGATTAATAGGGTTGTTGTTTTTTTTTAATTGTACACTTTTCCTATTCAGGGGTCTAAAGTTATTGGTTACAAAGAACAGCCGCTACAGTTGTATTTATCCTTCTAACTCTCATCCTTAGGACTCTAGAAGCTATCTGTAAGAAGTATTCGACATAACAATGATTAAACTTTTGGGGGGAAAAATGATCAAGAGTCCCTTGCCAACCCTAGAAAACAATATATGCTACTTTCATACAGTACTTTGTAACTCATAAAGCATTTTCACATACATTGTTTTAGATCATCCTCAAAAACTTTCATTATCTTGCAGACTACAAATTTAGTAACATAAATGCCCAAGATCACATTAAGGTAGATTTGCAAACAGGTCAGTACAGATATATGACAAATTAAATGGGCTTTTATATGGTGGTCTGGAATCGACACTACTACTTATAATACTACTTCTAAGAGAAATACTTTCTAAGTTCTAATTAACTGACTTGTAAAAGAACATTTGGAATATAACTAGATCATAAATTCAGGACTACATGTGTTACATATTTCCAAATAAATGTTGTTTATACAGGATAATGTGAACTTTTTACTCTAACCCGAATGCCAAGAAGTAAATCATATAAACATAAAAGCCCTACCAAAGGGTACTGAGATGCCCATGTTCTGTATGACTGTCAACTAATACTTACGGCAGGAGATTTCCTTTTACACATTCTATTTGCTTGTATATCTGATTTTTATGACCTAAAATTGACTGGTCACTTTCCTGTATTTGTGTTTAAGAATCAGTAAAAATTCACTTATAAATATTAACCTTATAAGTAGTATGCGATAGTCCTAGTAAAATCTCTTTGTCTTTCAAAACCAAAATGTTACTAAAGCAGGAAAGAAAATGTCTACAGAGAATGGTGATGCAGGGCAGAAAATGGCTAGAGAAATCAAAGTTTTCTTAGTTTTCTCTCAGTTCAAGTAGGTGTGCTACTCAACTTTTGCTAGTATCCTTTGAACCTTCTGAAACCCTGTTTTCTTTAGATTCTCGCCATCAAATAACATTTTTGAAATGCATTTTGCCCTTTGAAAACTGTATACCCTTATTGACCCATAACCAAACGTCTGTGGATCCCTTCTCAGAAAATAATTTGCAGTATCAAAATGTTTTGGACCTGAACTTTCTCTTCATAATGTTATACCAAAAATAAAAAAATAAAAAGCAAACTGGAGGTTCAACATTAAGGAAATGACAGGTAAAACCAACAACATATTCATGACTATTTAAAATAATGATTACAAAAGCCATACAGCAGTTTGAAAAATCTTATATTAATTGAGAAAAATAGAACATAAGCTGCATGTACATTATAGTTATAACTACATCAAAATTTCATGACAAGAGAAAAGACAACATCTTGGTTAAAGGCAGTGGAATTATTGGTGGCTTCTTTCTTTTCTATGTTTTCCAGTATTCTCCAGTGTGAATGTATTATTTTTATAGTAAAAAGGGGTTATCTAAAATCTAGAATTTAATAATTTATAAAGAACTCCCATAAATCCATAAAAAATATAAATAATTCTAATTAAGGCAGTAGGGAAATGTGTGCATTCAGAAAAGAAAATTCAAATGGCAACAAAAGGAAAATATATGCAATCTTCTCTAGTAATCTGAGAAATTTAAAATAATAAAATATAATTCCATGCACAATATTAACAAAAATCTTAAATGATGTTTTCCATGAAAGTATGTAAATACTGGAACTTAAATATGCAACTGGTATTAGTAAAACTGATACAATCACCCTGGAGAGCAAACTAAGAACATCTAATAAGGCTGAAAGGTATATAAACACAAGGATTACACAATGCTCATTGTGGCACTGTTCATAATAGTAGAACATGAAAATCGCCCTATATTTCCATTGATTAGAAATAGATCATTAACTGTGCTATTTTCAAATAATGGAATATTATAAAGCAATAAAACAATGAATTTGACCTATGTGGAGCATCATAGATAAATCACAAAGGCATAATGGAGAGTAAAAAACAAGCTCATAATAACTAATATAAACGGTCCCATTTAAATTATTTTAAAACATGTAAAACAAAGGTATATTATAGTGATGTTCATTGTAGCAATGGCACAAAAAGGGCATGAAATAGCTAAATGTCAAATGTATGACAAGACAACTCTAGAGAGAGAAACATTAATGGTATTTGAGGGGTGGTATTCCAGAAGACTTCACTTCTAATCTGTAACATGACACACAATCTCACTCACCATTGGGAGCAAGATTAGCAAAACAATCTCAGAGACAACTGGATGCCCATTTCCAGATGCATTTCCAGTATTTTGTTTTTTTAAATTTAGCATATAATATTATAAAGAAACAATGAGCATCTAAAGATGTTTATTCAAATGAACAAAAATTGCATTCTGAAGGTCCAGAAGTTTATCTCTATAAGTGAAATAAACAGTGTATTTTAAACATAATGAACAGCACACGGAACTATGACACAGATTCATAGAGGATGATGCAGCTGAATAGTCATCTGCAATCTTTCTGGTCCTGCTTCCACTTACTCTGGGCTGTGACATATCAGAAATGTTTCTGCCTTTGTATTTGGCTGGCAAGTGAGACAGGGAGAGAAGAGATTGCAGTTTACTAGAGTGGGGGAGCTCACTGGCAAAAACATTCGCGTCATCACAAAGTGCTTCAGTCGTGTGTATTACTGCTTAGCTTTGCAGCAACATGAATCTGGTACCATACCTTAACTTTTCTGCCTCCTAGAAGACACTGATTTACCCAAATCACAAAACTTTGGAGAATATCAGTGCATCCAGAAAGACCCAACAAAAGGGGTCATACTTGCAATGACTAGGAACTTCAATGAGGAGCCTTCTTCAACGCTCTAAGGGTCATGCCTAGTCTACTGATCTGTCATGGAGGAAGGATAGCTGCTTTGAGAGGAGTGACATTCCAAGTTCCTGCTGTTCTCAGAAGCAAAGATGATTCTTTTATTCCAGCAGAGGGTGCAACTTGGCAGACAAGCCAGCCTACAAAGGTAACCAGCACCCAGGGAGACATCATAGACACATAACCCTACCCTGGGGACCTGGCAGGGGGACGATCATCAGGTCAACTCTACCTTCTCAGATCAATACTTTGCCACCACATGCCTGTCCAGTCTCCAAACACTAAAGCAGGAGGTTTATTCATTCAAACTTCAAGTCCAAATCACAGAAGACTTTTGTATTGACAGATCCCATATTTTATTCTACTAGTCCCCTGAAAATGTCTTTAAAGAACAAGAAACCCAAAAAAGGTCAGGGCCCATCATACCAAAATGTGTGTTGTTTGACCTTTTAGTCACGTAGCTTGCATCTACAGACAAACTTGGAATGTGGAGCATATGATACTGAAAGATTGTTCTCCCTCCTTCCAACATCCTTCAGGAGCTTTTCAGAATCCGACTTAAAAGTTTTGCTTTATTCAAGACAGCTGACTTATTCCAGTGTAAAGACAGTGAACTGGACACAAAGTGGACAACCAACACTATTCCTGCATAGATGTACAGGTGTTTTTAGGACTGAATGAAAGAAAAAGAGGCTGAATCTGTTCTCAAAACCATCCTCCTGTCAAGAGACTGACCAGAATTACCTACAGTTATTGTAGTCATTCCTAGAAATGTCAAGTGAGGTCAGTCTTCTGAGCCTTCAGAATGATTTTCCTTCTTTCAGTCTCCCTTCTCTCTTTGGAATGGCACAACAAAACAACACACTGCCTAGAACTCCATCTAAAATAAATTATTCACTAAACAATGGTTACCATAGTGCATTAAAATGCATCTTATCAGGGGTAAACTATTTAAAAACTGTTTTAAAAGAAACACAGAGTTGGGCATGGTGGCACACACCTGTAATCCCAACACTCAGGAGGCTGAGGCAGGTGGAGCTCCATGAGTTCAAGGCCAGTCTGGGTTACATAGTGAGTTCAAGATCACCCTAAACTACAAAGTGAGACCCTGTCTCAGAAAGAAAGGAAGAAAGAAAGAAAGAAAGAAAGAAAGAAAGAAAGAAAGAAAGAAAGAAGGAAAGAAGTCAACTTGTTTCAATAAAGGGAAATGATTGGCACCAGTAGACAAAAAATAGAAGAAAAACTGTGGAGCAAACTGTAATGACCCTGTCCATGGATACTTAATTTAAATTGATTTTAATTACTAAGGTAACCAAATGTACCAAAAAAATCTATTATATTCATAGGACAAACCAATATATATTTATAAAACAGCCAGGACGCACCAATATTTGAGAATTCAACATTAAGAAAAATCTTGAGCTTAATGCTTGTTTGCTGGAAATTTACATAGTAAATAATCACAATGTAGGACATCAGTTCAAAGACTGTAAAAAACAATGTATAATGCTTATTGGGATATACAATACAGATAGATGATAGATAGATAGATAGATAGATAGATAGATAGATAGATAGATAGATTCCCAAATTGCATTATACACTTAAATCCCACAATCCAGATTTCTACAGTAGGTCTTATGTTAGGCAAAAGATGTAATAATAATTCAGGGTTCTTTAAAACTGTTCTAGGGAAAGCTCCGTGAATAAAGATGTATGGCCCATTAAGGCAAATGAAAACAAGTATTTTTATTTGAATTATCAAATTAATTGCTAAATTCTCCATTCTTCCCTCTGAACACCAAAAGATTTTATATAATAAGGTTCAATATAAGGAACTCTTCCTCACTACATATGAATTTTACCTCCTTTTAAAATCATAGTACTTCAGGTACCCACCAACCCTAGAAATCACATGTGAACACACTGCAAAGCCCATCTCCAAGAGAAGTTCACACTCAGAGGCCCTCTGCTTAGGCACATGAACTTGGCTAGAAACTTTGAAGAAGATTGGTGTAGGAGAATGATCAGAACAAAGACAAGATGCATGAAACGTCTTTTATGTGCCTCTCATTCTAAACGTCTGGTTCATACCATGCTGACAACCACCCTAATAGGTACACATACCTGCCTCTGCTGGGCAAAGGAAGAGAATTCACTGCATCTGAGAGAGCTGCCCAACGTTGTACGGTAAGGCTGGGGACACAGAGTTAGCACCCTTTGAGGGCAGGACTACCCTTCCATTCAGAGCCCCTGTGGCTAGCACACAGTAGGGCTAGCGTAGGCATTGGATAAATACTTGTTGAGTTGTATCTGACTGTGACTTTACCCTCTTCGGTCAACCCCATATATTCTGGTGAAAACCATCAGGAAGCCAATATGCAGAGTCAGGGGTAACAAGGAGGACCAGCCAGGCCAGTCTGTGGAAAACTGAGTAGCTTCATTTCTCAGCTCTGTATAGTTCTAACTGTTCTCTCCTTCCGTTACTATCTTCTTCTCACCATTACCTCTACCCAGTGGCCATCACCGGTTTACTCTCCAGGTACCGTTCTTCACTACACTTCCCAAAGGAGCTGGTTCCCATGAATACAGTGGACCAACCATGGCTTCCATCCTTTAGCGACAGATATTATGCAGACTCTGAGACCTCCGAGCTCTACACTGACAGCATTGTTCCAACCGCTGCCCTGACTTGCAAGTGAGCTATTGAGCGTGGAGCTCTAGATGGGTTACAGGAGTCAGGGGTTCCTTACATTGCTCAGAAATGGATTTTAGGCAAAGGGTTTGTATCTGCCTAAAGTGTACACCTCAAGTAGTTATTTGAAACAAATGTAAGAGTTTGTGTGACCTAACCTGGGGCTGAAGGGGGATCAGAAATGTTTGTCAGTCTCTGGTGTGCACACTACTGGTATCCTGGAAAGGTTCTAAGAGGAAAGACATAAAGGCTTGGAAAGAGGTCCCAGGGAAGGTGCCCAGGAGCAGAACCTGGGCACTGGCCAGCCTTCACCATGGAACCCTGTACTGCAGCCCTATGGGAGGACTGGGCACCTAAGGGAGGACTTTCTTTCTCTGCACTGAAGATTAGTCCAGTTTTAAAATAGCAATGGCAATAGCGACAGTCACAATTTTCTAATTTGGAGGGCCATAAAGGTTTTTCACCTATTCTAGCATCTATTGAGTACATTGAGTATATTGTTACTTCCCCAATTTTGCAAGTGAGACTAGGAGATTGGGGTTTAATGACCTCACCATGTCTCAGTTGATGAGCCAGCTACCAACCTGGATCCCATCCACCATTCAGTCAGCCCACAGATCACTGTGGCTCTCAGAAGAGTGAACCCAGGTTCCCAACATGGTCCATTATCTTTTCAGTAGCTTTCTTGCCCCCAAGAAAGCTACTTGGACTCCAGTTCCATCTGCTTCCCCCACACTGACCTCCTGTCCACCTATGCAGGAATAAATACATGAAACCCTCACTTGTCATTCTGCTGCAGGTGCAATTTCTATACCAAGAGTTTATTAAATTTTCATCCAATATGGTAAGGATAAAGCACTTAAATCTTGAGTGACATTAGCAGCTGATTCTCCTCCTCTCTCTGGCCTGGACCAAAATCAACTAAGTCTCCTCGGATGCATTTTCCTCATTTTCAACACAGGCCAGAACTGATTTCTCATCTTCTACTATACTGACTGTATCTTGTGTCTTTGTCTCATTTTTCCTGTCCATTTGGCTGGAAAGATGAATAAAAACAAGTGAATTCAAAGAGACATACAGGAGAGTCAAAATCTCAACCAGGACTGGGCCTGGATCACTTTCAGAGATGCAGCCCTATCAAACACTATCAAAAAGTGCCCCAAAAGTCTTACCAATGCTCAAACACCTCAAAACTCAGAAACATGTGTCTGGAAAGAGTCTTACAAAACATCTAGCCTCACCCCCTCATTTCATAGAAAGTAAACCATAATTAATTTTATAATGTCATAGGAGATAAATAAATGAATCTGATGCTGGAAAAATAAAAGGGAGGTGGAGGGAGAGCAGGGGAAAGAAGGGAATTAAAATGTTATGTACACGCACCAATCCCTACAGTGAATGTAATCATTATGTACTGCAAACGTGTACTGTACTAATAAAAGTGAAAAAAATAATAAAACAGCAAACAAAAAGTAAGTAAACTAAAGCTCGTAAAACCATCTGAGCATTTTCCTGCCTCCCATGCTGTGACAGCTAGCACATAGCAGGACTCACTCAAATCTAAGATTCTTTTCATCCAATTTCAGTGCTTGTCAGGCTACACATGCCATTTCTTCTATCGTTTCTTACCCATTATATTATATTTATACTTGGGACTATTGCCCTGAATAGTAGAAAGGGAAGAATAAAGCAACTCAAGATTTGTGGAATGTTCCATACAGGAAGGCTCTCACAAATCAGCATTGATAAGGAAATCAAAACCCAGAAATATGAAAATGCCTTCCTGTAAAACTGGCAAGCTGATGACTGGGGCAAGCGCTCCAACTGCAACACAGATTTCCAGCCCAGAGCTCTTTCATGGCATGCAGAGAAAAAATTGGAGAGATGTAGCCACTTAGTCCCATTTTCTAAGGTTATTCATTGCTATAATACTAATTTCTTACTTATTTAGCTAGCTAAACTATGCACGACTATGGCATTTTCTGTATTCAGAGGTGCTATCATGGGGTGGGGGACGGCTCAGCCAAAATCACAGGTTAAATTTAAAAAAAAAAAAAAAAAAAAGCAGCCACAAACGCAGCCGTTTTCAGCTGGACAATCAAAGCTAGGCGGTGCTGGCGCTTTCATCCACAGCTGAAACGGAGCCAGAAGCCCCCGGCCCGGAGCCATCCAGCAGGACTGGACACAAACTCCTACCTCCAGGCCGGTTCCCCACCACCTCTACTTTCCCAGACCTCTTCCGCATCAGAGGCTATGGAGCAGGAGAGGAGAGCTTTTTGTTTTCTGAATAATAAAGATTTCAAAAGGCTCAGGAATGTAATTCCCATGCCTTGCTCTGTAGACGTTCATATCTTAATATTTTTAAGAAATACATAAATAAAAAATTACAAATGTACGCAAAGCCCCCTTGTGGAAGCACAGTTAACAGCTATTTTAAAGGCTCGAGTTTTGGAAAGCTCCGCGTGGGCTGGGCATTATGTGGGGAGTATTTGCAGGTATCTGACTTTGACTGCATCAAGAGACCATCAGCCAAGCTGCCTGCCTCCTGGACCATCTTTGTGTAACAACAGGATCCCTTCTTTTTCCCTTGTAGCCACGGAGAAGAAAGCTCAGAAACCTCAGCAGATTTCATCCCAATTTTATTCTCCACTGCTTTTATCTGTCTTTTATCAGAGGAAGGAAATCAAGCGGCATAATTTGGTTTACCTTTTTTTTTTTCTTTTTTTAACTTTCAGGAAGAAAATACCTTTGTATCTCCCAAGACAACAGAATCTTTTGAACTGATAAAAGATACACAGGTTCTGAGCCACTACATTCTCCTAGGAAGCTTTAATTTCTTTCAAAAAAAAAAAGTTAATTAAAAAGCATCTTATGAAGATATGTTAAAGACCACATTGAGAAGGAAATGAAATAAAAGCTGCCTGTTGTATATTTCTTTAACTCAAAGAAAAACTTTTTTGACTTTCATGATGTGCGTGTGGCCATTAATTTCAATGTCATATTATGGTTTTTGGCTGAACAGACAGTATGTATGTATGTATGTATGTAAGCAAACAAAACAAATGCATTTTGTATTCAAATTTATACAACTCCATACATTTTTATGCTGTTTATTTGAAAATTAATTTTGGCTTAGGCCTCAGAGACAGCAAATGTTGTCAAGATTTGAGGGCTACCTGAAAAGCCTTGGGGACAGCATTACCCTTATGCATAACAAACAGCAAAATAAAATAAAAATAAATGAATTTCTAAATACGTCATGGCTAATCCCTTGAGCTGACCTACAAATGAATTATGGAGGTTTTGCTACAGGACTGAGTAGATCTGGTGATTTCACTGAGAGATTTATCTTATTTTCCAAGTTATTTTCATATCTTATTTCCTTTTCTTTTAGAATTAGACTGTAAATAAAAGGGCTAAGACTGAATGAAGCTCCCTTTCACAGAACTCATATTGGATTGATAAATTAAAACGGTGAGATGAGTTTTGCATGACCCATCCTCAAGGATTTGGGAAATTTAGCCGATGCAAAACAAGGCATTAATTTGGAGAGGCCTAGCTACTTACAATGCTTAGTATTCTGACAATGATGAATGGCATCATTCCAAGCAAATGGTAATTTCACTTTTTGTGACAGTACTTTAGAGCAAAACCGACTTTCTTCACACAAAGAATTTGCAATCCTATTGAACAGAGGCAGTACCTGAATATCAGAAATCCTTCATTGTTTAAGTATCATCTGATATTCTTGATTGGCTTCAGACTGAAGGTTGGAGTTGAATTAGGGAGAACGGAGGTTAAGTCCTAACCTTGAAAGACTTAGCAGCCATTGAAACACTGCCTTTGGGCACTTATTGGCCTGTATTTATCAAAAAAAAAAACTTTTCAATTCAATGAGGGGGAGGGAGAAAACACAAAACTTGTCACATTCATCAAGTGAAGCCACTGGAAAGACATCTACAGAACACCCAAAAAGCATAATCTTTCCGAAGTGCTGATAGAAATGGTAATTGGATGAGTCAGGGAATAATACAACCAAAGCGGGGGCAATGCAGAATATCGCTAAAAATCAAGGTCAAAAAGAAAAGAACAGACTCTTTAACTTGCAAAAAACTTACACTTGGCCTTTGTACTACAGGAAAAATATACCTGTTGCTACTCAAAATTTATGTGCTCACAAAGGCCTGTCAAAAGTAACCTTTGGACATAAAAAGCATTAAAGATCCTCCATCTCACAGCCCGTAAGAATATTGGCTCCATGCAATAAGCAAAGAGAAAGAAAAAGAAAAGAAAGAAAGAAAGAAAGAAAGAAAGAAAGAAAGAAAGAAAGAAAGAAAGAAAGAAAAAGAAGGGAAGGGAAGGGAAGGGAAGGGAAGGAAAGGGAAGGGAAGGAAAGGGAAGGGAAGGGAAGGGAAGGGAAGGGAAGAAAGAAAAAGACAGAAAGAATTCTTTTAAAAGAACTAATGCAGTGGCTGTCTCTTTCGCTCTAATGGTCAGTGTTTCCATCAGGGAAGGTAAGCCCTCGTGGATGGGGAGAATACTTAACAAATTCTTCCTGAGGAGCTGAAAAAAACCAGACACTTGAAAGACTGGCAGAGAATGGGAACATTGTCTCCCCAAGAGGAATAGGCCTGATGAATCACAAAATCTGGGTAGCACGTCTTCCTGCCTTCTTTGCTAAATCAGGGCAGAGCCAAACGACACATGTAAACAGATGAGCCGTCTGGGGTGCTGCATTGTCCCGTTTTTATCTTACACAAACACCTCCTCACTGGACTTGGAAGGCTTTTGGCACCATTCGAAGAGCTGACATTCTGGGCTGCATCCAGCTGGGAAAGGAAGGGAACCAGTAAAGTGGTGAGTAGTTCAACTGGTGGAACTGTGCGGATGCAGGTGTCTCCTCACTGACAAAGATACCAGTGAAGGAGGAAAAGTCCTGAAAAGTCAGTACCTGGAAGCCCTTCTCTACATGCCAGGGAATGAGACAGAACACCCATAAAACCTCTGTAAATAGGTTCCCTAACTTAAAACGAACCAATCCAAAGCTCGCCCTGGCATTTCCCTCTAAACCGTACAAATTTACAGGCATGAAAGAAAAGACAGCATCATTTGTTAATTTGCAATATTCTAAGGTGCCTGCATTCCCATTTATATTATTCTGGGAATTCAACTTTGTACATCAGAGTTCTACAGTGATGTAAGGTAGGAGACGGAGTTTATGATTTGTGCTGACAGAGTCACATCATATTTTAGAGGGATGACATTGCTATTGATAGCTCCTTCTAATCTATTCCCAGTAATATGCTCATCTGTATGTTTTCCCCTGGCACTAGAAGAACAATCTTGGATCCCTAAAACAGTATGTCATTTCTTTCCGCAAATCTCATATGTACATATATTATTATTATTTAACGTTTATTAAGTACCGACAGTATGCTAGGCACAGTAGACATAGGGGGCTATAAAAACATATTTAACGCATCAAAAACCACAATAAAAGGATGCTGTGTTTGTGACAGGAGACAATAAAAATCTTTGCAATTCATAGTTCAAGATGAAATGCACCCCCGGTCCCAGAGAAACTGTGGTACAGCCAGCACATCAAAAAAGGCATTAGAATTTTCACTCAGCCACAGTAAGGGAGATTAGACATATATGCACCTTTCATTAAACATGACCTTCCTCTACTTGCCCAACATTGTGCAAGAAACAATGAATTCTCTAATGGTAAGGCAATAATTACTTATCTAACTAAATCTCAGCACTTGGCATCTCCTCCAATCATAAAAGGATATTGTCTATTGATATTGACAAGCATGATGGCAAGCATTTAAAAGTATTTTGCTATAGAACAGTATGAAGCTCTTTTGTTGAAACATGGAAATGAATGATTCATCCAAGGCCAGTGCTTGAGATTTCACTGCTTTCCTAAAGTGGCATTTAACACACACACACACACACACACACACACACATCCCACAGCTGAAGAGTGGAAAATATCATCCACAAGTTTGGAAATTTGGGTTAATATATCAAATGACCAACTTGGATGTGTGTGGTCACAGCATTAGCCTGGCCAAGACAGAGTATATACTAAGAGTTTGAACTTTCTCACTTGCTAGAGCTCCTTTAGTCATAGATTAGTGTGGGGTTAAGAACATGAACTCTAGAGCCAGACTTTCTGGGGTTGAATCTTGATTCTACCACTTTTAAGCTGTGTGTCCCTTGGCAAGTTAATTAACATTTCTGTGCCTCTGCTCCTTCATCTGTTAAAAAGATAACAGGAAAATTGTAGTGACATTTTACAGAGTTATTGTGAGAATGAAATGAATAAATATAGAAAGTTCAGTGAGGGGCCCATGATACAGTCATTGCTTAAAAAGTAATTATTTTATTAGAGTCCTAAGACTGATAATATATAAAAGGGCAATGTCACTGATGACCCATCAGTAAATCATGTGCTGCAAGTTGCTTTTCAATTAGTAAAAATAGGTTTACACTAGCCATCTACCTCTCTTCCCCGAAAACCCCCATGACCTGAAGTGAATCTACAAGACAACCATCTAAAACCCCAGAGTTGGCTTTTCATGGGTCACCTTCCCTGAACACCAGGCAGATAAGTTGAGGGTTAGCAAAAGACCAGACCTACAGTGTCAGGCATTTGGAAGGAGGAATGAATGAATGTTTAGATAATGTTTGAAAGCTCAAAAATCCAACTCAGGTCCAATTATGGATTCAGGATCTTCTTTGAAAGTGTGCAGATAATATGAAGTCAATTTATATTATTTTTCAGTAACATTAAGTCTAACTTATATATTTTCCATGTACTTTCCTCTCCCCCCACCATTCCACGGCACATCTCCTGGAGAGTTGCTACTTATTATTTCTAAAGAGGACCTAGAGGAGATGAGGGTAGTGAACGTCATATAAGTTAATAGGGCTTATTGTTCACTAACAAAATGATAGTTTTAGTGGGAAAAAAATGAAAGGTAATGACTAAATTAAGGTTTTTGGATTATTAGCATCAATTGGCCATATATACTTTAGCCAACTTAGCAGGAATAATCAAAGTTACAATGTGTAGGAAACAATCAACTGATGTTTAATACAAAGGAAAGATGATGTTTTTATTTATTGTTAGAAACATCAAGGGATCAGTAACCAACTGCAATAAATTAATGGCAACCTAAATCACAATTCTTGTCCATTAACAAGTACAAGGTAATTGCTTTAGACAATTTAAAGTTACATGATATCAGCTGGAAATCACAAAATACAAGTTTTTAAAATTATTGTCAACATTTTCTTTAAATTCAGTTACCCAAAGGGAATTAAAAACCCATCAGCGCTTGCTAGGTGATACAATTGATGATATTTCTCTTAAGGAAATTAGTACAGAGGTACAGAGCAATTTTTTCTGGGCTTTAACGCCTTTTTCTAATTCACCTTTTTTCCTGAGGAATATAGCCTACTTTCTGTAGTTCTCAGCTTAATGTAGTACCATTTAATTACACAGAGACTAATAAAGCAAGACATATTTAAAAGTAATTTTGTAACTTGTACATACAAACTCAAGCCAGTGGATGATGAAATGTTGCTAAAATTATCCCTATCCAGTAAAATTTATAGCAGTGATGAAAATCTTGACATCTATTCCAAAGTTCAAATTAAACTTCACCGTAATACAGTAGCGTGAGTTAGACCAAAGTAAATAAGCAATTATTTATAGTAATTATATGTGTGTGTGTGTTGCATGTATTTAACTTTGCAGAAAGTCAGGGAGCCCACATTGTTGGGACTGCTGAATTAATTACAAGCATAACAAAAGGGTCTACTCTTCAATGATCTCAGCGTGTCACTTTGAATTTATCCATCTGCCTAATACCCACCTGTCTAGTTGCTCTTTCATTTAGCCACATATTATGGCATCAATATTAACTTTCGGATTTGGGTAAAACCATTGTCATTTCCCAAGCTATTTGCCTCCTAATAAACACAGACTGAAGGGGAAGTGTTGAAAGCTGTACCGATATTTTTCCCGTAGTGCTTGATAGGAATCCCAGCTGCACGACATTGTATGTTAATAACCATTATTTAATTAACAGATGAAGAAGCCCTTTCGAGCTGTTCTGGCAGATTTTGAACTTGATCTTCTATCATTTGATGTCATGCAAGACCAGATAAATGACAAGTCTTTCGAGAGTCTGCAGAGCCCCTGTAGAACAGCTGCACAGTCTCCCCCTTCTTTGCAGCAGGTTTCTCACTTAAGAAAAAAACACGCTTCATTACATCGCCTCTTACTTGAGCTGCAAGGGTCTATTCAAGGAAGATAAGCCTCTTAGAAATGAAGTAGCGTTGAATTTAGGTTTTGAGTGACAGCAGGAAGATTTATCCATTCAACAGACAATACCGCTTTCTCTGCATTAATCTAGGAGGCGGACAATGATCTGTTTTTTAGGCCTCATCTCATCTCTTTCCCACAGCAGAAGGTGATTAGAGTTAGGAAACAGGGACTGTGAAAGAAAACTTGAGCGCTATCTCTCCAGCCCTCCTGTTTCCTGAAGGGGTAAGAGGGAGCCCCTAGGCCAAGGGCATCAATCACAGATTCACAACAAGGATAGGATGCTTCGCCATTGGGAAAACAAAAGGCTACAGGTAAAAGAGTAAGTCCCAGAACCCAGAGAGTAAACTATTATCGTTAACTCTCAACTCTCAAAAAAGGGGGGCTGGGGGGTAAAAAGTAGTCCTTCATAAATGAATGCCTTGAATTCCTCTTAACCCAGTCCAAATAAAACTCTCAGACTCTCCTAACTCAACAAGATATTCCACCACGCATTTGCAGGTTAAGATTCAGTGAAGTCCCAGATTAACTGGTCTGTAAACAGCAATCGAGAGGGAGGATGAGGCTGAGTCTGTTCAAAGCGCGCGCGCACACACACACACACACACACACACACACACAAAATGCCATGCAAAGTTTGAGCAAGCATTTACACAACCCAAAAATTTCACTTCACCTTTTATGTCCATCTTCTGAAACTCAGGAGAGGTTTGTTTTGTCTTGTTTTGTTTTGTTTCTTTCTTTCTTTTTTGAAACCTAATTATTAATTTGCAATGTCCCATTCAGTCAAACACTGAGCACAAAGTACACTATGAGCAACTTGAGGAATGCTAGTAACCCACAAGGATATTAAGTTGGAGTCAAGCCACAGAATCCCATTTTATAGGCAATATCTGGTACCATCCTTAGTGTGGAAGTTTTGCCATTTTATTAGTAGAATGTTTGCTTATACTTTGTAGGGCATAACTTGATTAATGAGCCTTAGAGTGAATGTGGAAGTTTAAAACAATGCTTCTGGTTGGGATATGCATTTTTATTTGAGATGCAAACAGGAGACTGTTGTTACATCACAGTATCCAAGGGTGCCTTTTGTGAGCCACTCACGTTCTTCCTTCTTTGTCCCTTATCTCACCATGAAAGCATGTATCGATTATCTAAAAATAAATATATGAAATAAAATGTTCAGTCCCAGTTATTCCAAGTACTCCTGCACCAAAATAATTGAAAGTGAGCTCCATTACATTGTACAACTAATATTCATTAATAAGAAAAAAAGTAAAGAATAATTGAAGATGGGTACCAAAACATCTTAGAATCGAGATTTTGGAAAACAAGTATGAGACAAAATGCTTTTGCATGGTGCCTACTTTTCTGCAAAGGAGGTTCATGGAGGCTAGAAGAAACTCTGTTTCAACTGTGAGTAATTAATTTAGTAAGTAAGCAGAGAGAAAGTCACAGACATTACTGCAAATTAAATCAAGTCCCCCCAATTGGCTCCTGTATGAGAGAGCAGATTGTGTGTTCTCTAGAAATCAATATAGAGTCATCACATTTTGACATTTCCTATTGTTAAATTTGGTTTTTATGTTTTTTGCAAAATGCCATATTGACAACTAGAGACTTCCTTGGCATTCCCGTTACACAATCCTGGAAATATGTTCGTCAGTCTTAAAGATACTGTAACAGCCAAAAATGGTGGTGACAGGATGTAACCCATGTTTCAAGTCCCCTAGGAAATCCAGATTCAACACCAAAACCCAAATATAGCCTACAGAAGATTGGGGAGAGGGGAGCCACTCCTTGGCTCCCGTGGAGAATAATCACATGGAGGCTGTGTCCACTGAGTGGACAGCTAGTTCTTCAAAAAGGCAGAAATGATTCAAAATTTAAAAAGAAGCACCAAAGCTCTGCTATTCTTATACTATCTAACTGTCAGAAAGGATGATTTTTATCCTTATTATACTTGGACCCCAAGTTCCTTTAAACCCATTATTATGGCACTATTATAGACAACATCTTTACTGCTTCTACCATCAAATTGACCACCCAGGTGGCCAAAAAGCAAACCCTGCCATCAAACCCTGCCTAATGGGCTTACCCAGCACCTACCATGAGTCTTCATTTTCTCCTCTCTCTTTCTCCCTCCCTCCCTAGTCTCTGTCTCTGTCTGTCTCTGTCTCTCTGTCTCTCTCTCTGCCTTTTCTTTCTTTTTAATTACTGAAGACTCCTGTTTTAGAGAAACCCCTAATTGCTTCATTTGAGATGTTATGTTTAACCTCAGGAAATGGTGTTATAAGACCTGGCAAACAGCTTTCTGGTTGTTTCAATCAGTACCAGATTATGAGGTCCAGCCGGTAAAAACCCTATTCATTTTCTTGCCCTGTCATCTTGATCTTATTTGAATGTCTGGGGAGCTGGAGGTGCTTAGCCAGCCCTGAGTTTCAGGAGTGGGGGTAGGAGTACCAGGGAGAGCTGTGTGAAGTGTTAGAGACACTGAAAGTTTTCATTTTGACCCCTTAATGAGAGCGACCTTTGACACAAGCTGATGAGTTCCATGCCTGTCCTGGTGTGCTTTCTGAAAACATTTGACACTGGTCACAGGTCTGACAGGGATATGACTAATGAAGTCGTGGTATAAAAATAATGGGCTGCAATTGAAAGTCATTTGCATGAAACCAAACTCCTTAAAAACTTGTCTCTGCTCACTTTCTGTTTTCTAAATGAGTCAATAATATGAATCAGATGGCTAGAAGGGAATAGACTCCCAAATATTCCTTCTACAAGTTTGGTAAATTAGTTGGCATTTGGTGCAATTTTTGTTGCCTTGAGGCCTGGTTTAAATTGGACTGTAGTTACTAAATTGCTAGGGCGATTGCAGAATGTGTAGGATAATACATAATACCTTGTTTTTCTTAAGCGTTTTGTCAGAGAGCTTCTTGTGAGGTCAAGGGGACCCAGACAGCTCTTTGCAAAGAATATCAACTTAAAGTAAATGAAGGAGAAATGGGAGGAAGAGGTGAGGGGGAGAGGGGGCAGGAAGTTGCAGAATAGAAGAAGGAAAAAGAGTAAAGTAGAAAAAAAGAAATAAAACACATCAAAAAGGTGGCATGACTTGCGGTCCAAACACATAAAAGGAGAAGAGTAGAAAAAAGGAAAAGACAGAAAAGTAGAAAAACCAACGCAGAGAGGTGTGAGAAACAGGGAAAATGGAAAATAGAAGAAAACATTTAAAGAGAGAACCCTAAAAGAAGGAACTACCATTTCTCTATCAGTTTATCCAGTAAAACTGTGCACTAATTCATCATCACATAGTGCTAAGCACCCACTAAGCAAAACCCTGGGCACATAGAAGCCCGCACATGAAGGGCGATCCCTCATTTCCTTCAACTGTGTGAGACCCAGCCCAAGTTCCAGATTGTTTCATCCTTTCTCTTCAAAACCTTCTAAACCCCTCCACCATGGAGAAGCCTTTGGTGAAAGACATCTGTCAGCACATCCAGAAGCAGCAGCCCTGGGCAGGGGAGGCGCATGAGCCCCTTACCAGCGCTTTTCACCTGCGTGCTTCTCGCTGATGATTTACGCACAGAGAATCTTCGGTCGTAATTTGTCCGCTTCAGCATATCCATTTGGGATTTTGTTTTCCTCCTCTGGTGCACATGACAAATTAAATATCACTTGCCAATAAACTTAAATATAAAGAAATACAAATGACTTACAGGCATACACAAGTGCAAAAAATAAATGAATAAGAGGAAAGCGCACACACAAGCTTGAAAATGAACTGGCTGTGGTTGCTCTTCAACCTCACAAAATTTTCATAATCTCTCTGAGCCTCAGTTGCTTCAAATACAGAGTAAAGGATTAAAAGATTATATTTTATAAAGTCCTAGCAAAGTACCTAGCACACCAAGAGTAGGTACAAGTGAGCAACTGAATAAAAGAACAACTGCAGCAGTAGTGGCAATAATTTCTCTTGGGCCCATCTGTAAAAAAAACTGTTTTCAACAAGACACACGATGGTAGCCATTGATTTCCTGTTGTCTTGTTCTGAAGTCCTGTATTGCTTGCATTGTTCTGTTCTGATCTGCTTTGTTTTGTTTTACTGTTTTGTTTTGTTTTGTTCTGTTTTATTCTCTTTAAAATAAAAAATAAATAAATAAAAGACTTTTCAATTTTCCAGTTCCACACAAAGAAACCATTGATAACTCTACTAATATCCCTCAAGGACATCAAAGATGTGAGGTAAAGCATACATACATTCCATACACCAACCATGATATGTCTGATGGGGCTGCATATTCATATTCCCCCAACAAACCTGAATCCAAATATGCATGTTCTCTCTCTCTCTCTCTCTCTCTCTCTCTCTCTCTCTCTCCTCTTCCCTCCATTTCCTAGGATCAAGAAAATACCAGCACAACATCCGTATTTATTCCTTCTAAAGATGCACCAACTGAAGAGAACAAAAAATAATTATGACTTGATACTAGTTCAAGGTTAGTAAATACTTTAAAATCAATGTGGGGCAAATATTTTATTGTGGCCCAATTCTTATTAATTGATCATAGTTGCTTTCAGCTCATTCAAATTGACCCAAACACTCAGAGCAATCCTTTCTTTACCAATGATTCTGCCCACTCCAGACTTCAGTGATTCAAAATATGCATTCATTTTACTCTATGGATTCCTGCTTCAAGAATATAATTTATTTACCTTAAAAAAGCTCATGAGTCCATGCTACATGTTGTTATCAGTTACTGAAAGAAACAGATCATCTCATTGTAGAAAACCAAGATAACATAGACTCTAGAATAAATTTCAAAAAATCAAAGAGTTGTTCTATAAGAAACAAAACAAAAGCTAGTAAAGACAGACAGAAGAAAATGAAAAGTTTTGAGAAAACCCAGGAAGCCTCAAGAGAAAAAGATTTAGGATCATAGTACCTTTCTCACTGAATCTGAGTGTATCGCTGGTAAATGGCTATGCTTGTCTTTAAAAAGTGGGATTTAAAACTAGGAATCACATTCAGCAGCTGAAAAGCCATCCTTCTCTTGCAAACAGTAATGCTACGGACCATATAAAGTGGTCCACATAGCCCAGTATTATATTCACATTTTAAAGAATGAAGACGCTGAAAATGAACAACAGTGAAAACCACTAAGAGAATGAAAAACAGATCCTAAGGGGAAAACAGCAAAGAAATTCTAGTTATTTTAGCTAAAGAAGTAATAATCAAGTGGGAAAGGATTTTGTGAGAAGAGTGCTGACCAGTTGTCCTTCGTTTCCTCAGATTATCAAATAAGTTGAAACAGGGCAAATGGAGAGATCATAAAGAACATCTTCTTGACAGTAATAAATAGAAGAATATTATTAAATATTGGGAGAAATGACCAATAGAGATTATGGATTCGAGGTCTCAGAAATCTTTTTAAAATAGGAGCAGTGACTATCAGTCTTAGATGGTTTGTGTCTTTACCTGCCTGGAGGCCAAATACTGAATCATTACCAAATGTATGGTTCTATTATTCCAGAGATTGATGTCATTACCCCTGAAATTTAATGCATGGGAATGGGGCAGGCGACTGAATAGTGCTGGGTCGAAGATTTAAGGACTGAAGGAATGATGATAGAATTTAAGCCCAGCATTTAATTTCTCCAAAACTCTACAGAGAATAATTCCCATAAGAGTAAAAAATTGGCTGAAATGCTATTTTGTATTTTACTTATGAATATGTTTGGCTCATTTCCATTATTAAACCAGAAGCTTCTTGTGGGCAAGAGACATATATATTCATCTTAGTTTTCCCCTGACCTCTCTACCCCAGCAGTTTCACTGAGTGTAAGTACCGCAAAGTCTCGCTAGCCAGTGCCCTGACAGACTGGATTGGGGTCTGGACCCGAGGGGTGGCTATTTTGGGAGAGTTGGCTCTTCCAGAGAGCTTAGAGTTTTCTCTGCTTTGATCACTGATAGCACTGATAGCAGTTTCTAAAACATGGTCAGCATTTAATACTGCTTGAATGAATGAATGAATGAATGAATGAATGAATGAATATTTATTCAAAACACTTGTTGAGGGTTATTCAGGAATAACATTTTTTAAAATCTCCCAAACACAAAGAAAAAAAAATGTTAAGATCTTCTTCAAGTCGCTCTGTATCCCTGGACTCAAATCCATATTAATCCTAATTTTTTGTCCTCCTCCCCATCATGTTCTTATGCAAGAAGCGATGTGCAACAACCAACAAGTTGCACTACTATTTCAAAAGAGAGAAAATGTTCACAATCAATAGCAGGATAATTAACTCAATTCCTATTTTTTTGCATCTTCGTTTCAAAAATTTCTAAGCATCCATCTAATCAGTAAGTGTTCTTAAATCTACACTGCTCAATCCACTTCTCTGCAAGTAAAACAAGATCAAGAATACTTTACCCCCAAGAGAAGGCATTATGGAAACCATAGAAATGTATGACTATACTACTTAATTTAAAACTTTGAAATTACAAGCTGCCTCTGCATTTGAATTTCCTCTTTTACTTTTCCCATGCCTTTATATTTTAAGCATCTAAAACCAAAAACTAGTTTTGCATCTAGTTAGCATACTTTATTTATTGCCTGAGCATACATTTGCAATGTAATGCAAATAACAATACTATTTTGCATGTGGCAATTGTACCTCTGGAAACTCTTTACTGACATTAATTTTCATGACCCTCCTTAAGGAATAGGTGAATACTGATATTAAGGCTGAGACTAATGAAATACAGCTGGAAGAAGAACATATTTACAAGAAAGTTTTAATTTGTCAGTTTGTCAGTTCAGCATTGTATCAATATCTACTTGTGTTTCAGTAGATTCCCCCCAAAATTAATTGCCACTGTAATATCCCTTCCAGTCATATAATTTCAATTTAGATTCCTATTTTATCCAGATAGGAGACTTGAGTTCTGTTTGTTTGTTTGTTCATTCATTTATTTGTTTTAGTAGATCTCTATGCCTACATGAAACAAAACTCAGTCTGACCAGACACCTAACTGAAATTACCTAGTCTAATTGGTTCTTGAAGCACAACCATCTGACAATGTGTACTGACTTTTAGAAATAGTTTGCCATAGCCCAGGAAATGGTGTTGTGGTATTGTTACACAGTATAACAGCAGCTGGTGTTGGTATCGTTAGACTAACAGTAGAAGCCTTGACTGTAGTAGTGGTAAGTGTAAGGAACGTTTGTTGAGGATTACGTTGCAGTTCCAATGCCAAGCACCTTATATGTATCAATTCATTTAACTTTCACCATAAGCTCGTAAATGCAATTCTTATCCCTATTTTACGGATATGAGAATGT
>RJWT010011206.1:0-23509 GCA_004365215.1 Cuniculus paca
CATACAGTTATACATATAACTGTATTATGTATATATGTGTAAGATAACTATACTACTAATCTCTGTTCATCAAAAAGAACAATTTGTGCTGTCATTGTTTGATTAGTTGATCATTTTTTATGACTAGATCTTGTATCCTGAACAACTACTTTTAAGATAATAATATGGAATGTATTAATTAGTGTTGATTTCTTACTGTTGTTTTGTTTTGATTTTTTTGAAATTCTTTATTATTTCTATCCTTTCTGTTTTGCTTTTTAAAATAAAAAAATGAAAAAAAATACATATACAAGCACACACATATGTATATGTACATATGAATATATATGTATGTCTACAATTGCAAAAGATTATGATAATTCATTTACTAAAACAAAGAATGATAAGGAAAGAAATCATGCAAATGTGTATCTGAATCATGATGCACATAGGTTGGAAAATCACTAAGTTCACTCAAATATCCAAGTCATATAGCCATTAGTTGATTTCCTATGGATGGAAATAAGAGACAAGGCCCTATGCAACACTTTAAATCTGCCATACTGCTACTTCCAAAAACTAAAAAGTGTCTCTTGGACAACAGCACCACTGCTGAAAGGACTTTTTTGCACCTTTCAGTTGTTTTTCTTCAAAAGACCATTTAGCTTCTTCATATACTGTGATACTGCTTCACTACTGCCTTACTGTTAGTTTGTTTGCATCTATTTCTTATCCATCCACAACAAAAGAGAAGATTTGAATCCACTCCAGGTTCAGGAAGCTTCTGGGTGTGATAGGATAGGGTAGGAGTAGAACTGTTCCCTTAATTGGCATCTCATGTACATATCACAGAAATTGGCTCTCACGTGATTCTATCCCCATGGCAACTTCAAATACTCTTGTTGCATTGTCTTTCCTCTCCTCTATTGTAAATAATTAATTTTAATTAATACTTAGGAAAATACAACGTATAGGAGACATTTTGGTTTTTAATAATATGAGTGTGAGATGGTCAGTGTTTCAATATATCTGTTTTGCATATCACAAATCAACACCATCATCATCACCATATCTTTCTTTAATAATCTGTCATATAGGACTGACTGACTTGGAAACCCATCCTATAAATGAAGTTTAAACAAACACCTTAAAGATGATCTTATCCCAGAAGAAATTAGAGAAATAATATCAGGAATACTTAATGCATGATAACTATATGGCCTAATGTGGCAATGATAAATGATACCAAATTTTCAGTAACCAGAAAACTGTAAACATTATAACTTGTCAGCAAAAATTCTAGGATATTAAACAGATGGCTTATAAACCAATAGAAACCATTTATTCATTAAGTGTTCATTGAACATCTACTATGAATTAGTGTCTTTGGGTTAAGTATATTTTTAGGACACTATTTTTCTTAATGATATATTCTTTACATATAAATGAAGGTCATTCACAGGTGTAATTTAAGTGTGTAAATTTTGTAAGTGTTGCATGACCACATATGTTGAACATTAGAATAAAAATAAAACCTTTCAGTAATAATTTTATAGTAAAACATTATGGTAGCCATAAGGTTGGAGGGTAGCTAGTCATTGGTAAAATATAAATTTAGTTGTTCCTTTGATAACTTATTTTATGCTTTAAAAATGTGTATGTAATTGAAATTTTCCTCTGGAAAGCTTAAATCTGTATTCCTTTTTAAAATTTTATATAGATTTCATGTCTCTAAGAGAGGAACATTTTAATAATGTAATTTTTCAAGACGTTTTTTCTCAGAGTCTAAGCTCTTCCACTTTGAGGACAGTTTTCTTCCTAATCATATGAATATTTTAGGTAAATAAAATATCCCAGTGTATATAGATAAATCAAACTGGCTTCACAAATTTAAATTTGGACAGATTCTTCTTTGGACAATTTATCTGATATATTTCTAATTCTGAAGAAATACACTTAGCCTTTCTTTGAATTTCTGAGAATGAAAATGCAAGCAACTCATTATTCTTGCCTATGGGGAAAGGAGCAGGCAGGGATAAACAAAATCCCAGAGTAATCCCTGAGACTCATTTTAATGATTCTTTCCAATGCCTTAATATAGCTTCTGTGGTGAGATTAACAATGGGCAGGCAAGAGGCGCTGCCTTTGCCTATCTCATTGACTTCCCCTCTGCCTCTGGGCAACCTGTGACTGAAGGGACTCTTGGGAAAAATAGACAAGAGCACCAAGAGATCAGCACAAAAGGGAGGCTTTGCAAGGGAGCATGAAGTATCAGTGAAACCACTCTCTCTTCTGTGATTTCATCAGTCCTTTCCCACACTGCATTAGTAGGCAGGAGTCTGCCTCAGTGCATTACCTCTGATTCAGTAAACATCCATTTATTGAGTGTTGTCTTCACAGGGTACAGGAAGCCACTGGAGAATAATGAATGCTTATTTGTGCAGACTTATTTTGGTAACTTAAGTCACCTTTAAAAGTGACAGCAAGTTAAAATTTTTCCTAAAAGGGACAATTACCTTTAAAAGGGACAGAGTTCAACAATTTAATTTAAAACCATTAGCTAGGGCAGCAGGAAGCATAGCGTTCTTTCCAGGCTCTGTGTATGTGCTTTTCACTCCAATACGACAAACGTAGGTCTGTGAGCAGGCTTAGTTTTCTAGCTGTTACTTCTGTTTTATTTCTATTTTTTTTTCTGATAATTTTATTTATTTTATTAGTACATGTTTGTAGTACATTATGTTTCCATTCCTTGTGTGGAGTCGGTGCATGTAAATAATACATCAGAACTCCTTTTTTCATCCCTTCTCCTCTCATCTCAGTTACTTTTCTTATTGTTGATACAGAATACCTAACACCCAAAGTTAAAGGAGGAAAGGCTTATTTAGTTCACAGTCTCTAGAGATTTCAGTCCATTTCAGTTGGTTGGCTCCAAGGCAGGGTGGCATAGCAGAGAAGAAAAGTTCATGGCAGGCAGAAGGCAGCAAGTGACTAGTGACAATCCTCTTTCTATCCCTCAAATCCTAAGCAGGCTACTCCCTTTGGGCCAGACAGCATATCCAGGGTAGGGCTCCCTTAATCCTAGCATCACACCATGAATCAATCTCAGAATCATATCTTTGATCCCAGCAGAATACATTCTAGATGGAGCTACCTCCAAAAGACCCCATTTATGACAGCATGAGAGTTTGGGGGTACATCTAGATGTGAGTCATAACACCTTCCTTTCCCCTCTTTCCAAGTCTCTCTATATCTTGATTCTACTCCAGAATCCATCTCCTTACATCCTATTATCTGACATTTATTTTGAGTTTTCTTTTTTCTATAATTTGAGTTTTCATATAATAGAAACAGGAATATTTAACATTTTGTCTGATTTATTTCATTTAGCATTATGTCTTAAGGTGCATCCATTCTCCTACAAATGATTCAAGTTTATCTTTGTTTAGGGCCACATTTATTTTATCAATTCATCTATTGATGGGTTTTTAGGCTGCTTCTAAGACTCAGCTACTATGAATTATGTTACTATAAACATGGCATGGATGTATCACTGTAATATGGTGTCTTTAATTGTTTTAAGAGATACTTAGGAAAATAATTGGGTGTGGCACAATTTCTAGTTTCAGTTTTTGAGGTCTTCACACTGATTTCCACGGTGGTTGTACTAATTTATATTCTCATCAATGATATAGAAGGGTGCCTCTGCCCACAGCCCCACAGGGTTTTGTTATTATTTGATTTCTTTCTTTTATGACTAGGAATACTTACCACTTGGTTTAAAGGTACACAAAATTTTAGTCCAGTATGAAAAGACACATGGATGGTGTAAGAATGTAAGAAAAGAGATGGTTCATGTTTTATTTTAACTTTAGCAACTTTGATCGAAATTTATTGGCAGCCAATATGCTCACCCATAGGTAACTGGGTCAATTAGGCCACAAAATCACTCACACCCAAAGAATCCCTAAACTCAAACAAAGTTAAGGTATTAGGGAAAGAGACAATTGCAAGAAAAACAGGTTTTCATGAATTATGGTCATATAAATCAAAAGGTCATGCAGAACTATAAAGAAGGCATGTACAAAGAGGGAAAGGGCTCAAAAGGGATGTTTTAGTCAGGGGTTACAAGGAGAACAATTATGTATAAGATACATAATTTATAGTATTATTTATCATGGTCACCCAAGGAGTCAAATACAAAGAAAGTGCAGAAAATCTGTCCACAACACTAAAGACTTAGAAATTCAGCCAAGGGCCTGAATTCCATGGCAATAACCTGCAGGAGTTCAGCTGAAAACCTAGAGCCCACGACAATGACACATGTAAGTCTATTTCACAGATCTTCACTGGGATGACCCAAAGGTCAGTTAGAAAGTCTCTGCCAGTGGGTGAAGGATCTGTGCCAGTAGGTTGAGGGTTTTGCAGTAGAACCAAAAAGCAACACTCAAAATAAGGATTAGGGCTCCTCTGAAAAGTATCACGGCCATCCTCAGCAACAACGAGGTTCTGAGCTCCTCCAACGATGAGAACAGCTGAGTTCATATCAAGAAGCCAGCTAGACAAACTTCTCCTGGAGAATGAATAGCACACATCTTCCCCTCTAGAGCCAGGAAGTAATGCTCAAAATAAGGACCAAAGCCCCCACAAAGTGAACCGCAGCGATTCCTGACAACAAGGTCCTGAGCTCCTACAATGATAACAGCTGAGTTCATCTCAAGGGAGACAGCATGACAAACTCCTCCAGGAGAACTAAAGTCTCCAAACAACAACACCACTTAGGAGAACTCACAATACTACTCCTCCTCTCCAGTTCTGCTTTTTATGCTGGCAACTTTTCTTAGGAGGGCCATCTACACTCAGCACCATGTGGATTCAGTTCAGCTGTTGTTTAAATTGACCACCAGTTTTTAATTCACCATAGGGGAATAACAGGCACTATAGGGAATAGATTATCCCACCCTGATCTCAGCTAATGAGAGATGGTAAAGGGAACCTCCTTGTGAATGAGGAAGAGAATCTTCCAGCTTTCAAATTCAAATGTGCCCATTTCGTACAGACACCCATGTTGCAAGATTGTTTGTGGTGAAACATCTCACTTACTGCCTGTGAGTTCAATGTTTGGGTTTAGTGATCCTTTTCTTCCAGTAGGGAAATGACTGCCATAAAGTTGTTTTACACTAAGACACAAAAGGCATCCCTTGTCATAGCACTGAGCACAGAAAACCCCAGGATTGGTGTGTAGTTGAGAGAAGAAGTAGAGAACACAGAAAGAACATGTTTTGTAGTTTCCATGAAGGATCTGGAAAGGCAGACTTAATTGGGTTAGGACTGAGTAATCTGAATAATTTCAGTGAGCTCTGGAGCATAAGGAAAGTCTCCAGCTGATTATTACCCAATCCAGTGTGATTAGGGCTGGGAAATTGTGCCCATGGGTGTGAGAGACCTATTATAAGGAGGTGGCTGGGATAGGGCTCTTGATGGGTTGGTTTCAATATGAAAGCACACTCCTAGATAAAATTAGTAACCCTGGGAGGAACACCAAGGCTCCAAGACAACAGCACATCAGAAAATTTAGAGGCATGCTTAATAAACCCTTTTGGAATTATGATCTCTGTTTCTGAATATACTCATTACAAAAAATATTCGGCTGTAGTTTCAGACTAAGTACTAGCTTTAGATTATCTCAACACCCAAACTGAGCTCAATCTCTATAATTATACTTCATGCCTACATTTGGTTAATGGTATGATGACCTCATACTTAGTGACTCTACATCACACACACACACACACACACGTGAACACACACGAGTACTTACTATAGTACCATTAGTAAACATAAAATAAATTTGAGAAAAGCTTGAATACATTTCAGTCTACATTAGTTAAATAAATTGATATATTCGCAGGCTAGAACTTATTATAATATTTCAAAGTCATATTTTGAGTAAGTAACAAAATAATATTCAAGACACAATGATAAATATTTAAACCAAAAGTGCATGTAATGGCATGGATTTAACATAACTACATAGATAAATAAGTACATACTAGACAATGTATTTATCAGATTATGAGAAAACTGAATTCCATCAATTAAGGTTTTTCTTTATATACTTTGGTTTTCATCATTTATTATTAATGTAATTTGAAAAGTATATTTTACTTACCAGGTGAATGATTTACTGTCTAATAGAAGTAGAATTAAATCTTTCATTGAACTGATATCTTTACGTACTACAACTACACATTAGATAGATGTCGGAGAATCAGTATGAATAAGCTTCTGCCATCCTCGAGTTTAAATAGTAAATGCTGATAAATGAGTACAAGATTTTATCATAACCATTATTTTATATCTATTGGGTACCCCAAAATGCTTACCTAATAATCAGTGGAGAAAAAGTTGTAGGTTGACTACACATGTGAGGAATTAATTATAATATTCATAGGCTTAGTAGAAATTTCAGTATCATGTACTACTTTTCCACTTCTTAAATATTTCAAGAAGAAATTCTCATTCATTCATTAGAATAAACCTGTGAATAATTTTAAAACATACATTTGGCTGCCAACAATCTCTTTATGAACTTTATCCAACTCTTCTTCCAGATGTTATTCTACATTCTGAAACCTGATATGCAGTATCAGATATGCTGGTAAATGGTAAGTGTGCTGATAAATGCAGAGGACCAGGGGAGAAGAAAGAAGTCAGCGGAAGAAAAACACACACACCTTCTGTGGAAAGAATAAGAACTGGGAATTTATCCGAGAACAAAGGTAGATCTTATGTAGATAATATCAGTGGGTTTCAGTTGAAAGCTCAGGGAGCTTCTGAGCAGGGACACTTTTCTGAGCAGCCTATTTTCAGGACTTTCCACCTGCTGTGTGGGATGGTCTGATTAAGCCCATAGAAAAGGAGCTGGCCTAAAACTTGCCTGAGAGAAGGAGCAGGTCCTTTCATTCAATGGCAGTTGAACATCCGAGGAACATATTGGCCCAGTAAATCTCTAGAAAGAGAAGTTCTATATGACCTTGTATTAAGCATGACATGAAGAAGTGGCCAATTGCTTTATCCTAGCCAGGATGGGCTGAGGAATTGGTTGTGGTCTGAGTTCACAGCTGTGGCTGTAGCCAGTAGCAGTAGATGATAAAATTAGTGTGTTTGAAAAAACTATCAGAAGAAAAATAATGTATTTTACAAATATAAAATATATTAGGGAATATGTGTTTGGATTGAATAAAGAGTTTAAAATAAAAATTGCAAAAAAAAATCCTGATAATGCCATATAATTTAAAAATTAGAAAAATAACACATGCTCTTTATTAGTTTTAGATACATCTCAATATTGTGGTTTTTCCAAGGAAAATCTTGCTATTTTATTTTAAAAAGAATAAAACAAAACAAAACAAAACAAAGCAAATCAGAACAGAACAATGCAAGCAACACAGGTCTTCAAAGTAAGACAACAGGAAATTAACAGTGGCTACCACAATGTCTCTCATTTTCTTCAAAATAATTGTCCATATCTTCACAAACAATAAAATCAAACAAAACAAAATAGAATAAAACCAGTCAAAACAAAAAAATGGAAGCATTACAGCTCTTCAAAACAAGACAATAGAAAATCAACATTGGATTTCAAGATATTAGCAAAACAGCATTGGCTACCATAATATTTGTTATCTTCAGAATAGTTGCCTACACCTTCAGACATATTACAATCAAACCACACAGAATAGAGTAAAATCAATCAAAACAAACAATGAAAGCCATACAGGGTTTCTAAACAAGATAAGTAGACATCCTCGATGGCTGCAATTATATATTTCTGCTTTGTTTGTTTTGTTTTATTATGTTTTGTTTTGTTTCTACTGTT
The DNA here is from genome assembly GCA_004365215.1 of Cuniculus paca. Classification (NCBI taxonomy): domain Eukaryota; kingdom Metazoa; phylum Chordata; class Mammalia; order Rodentia; family Cuniculidae; genus Cuniculus; species Cuniculus paca. The sequence goes on from RJWT010011206.1 coordinate 7,859, forward strand.
TTAGTTTGCTGTATTTTGTTTGATTTTACTTATCCCTGATGGTATGGGCAGGTATACTGCAGATAACAAGAGCCATTATGGTAGCCTTATCAATTGCTTTGTTTTTGTTTTTGTTTTTTTGGTTTCTTTTCTTTTCTTTTTTTTACACTGTTTCAAAGTCATGTTCCATGTTCATTGCTTTGTTTTGATTGACTTTACTCTGTTTTGTTTTGTTTGGTTGTATTCTTTTCAAAATAAAAAAAAGAAAATCAACATTGGCTATCATAATGTCTCTCATTTTCTTCAAAGTAACTGTGCATACCTTCATACATAATGAAATCTAATAAAAGAAAACAGACTAAAACCAATGAAAACAAAAGAATGAAAGAATTACAGGACTTCAAAACAAGATAACAGGAAATGATCAATGGTTACTCTAATGTCTCTTGTTTTCTTCAAAATAGCCCTCCATATTATCACACATAATAAAATCAAATAAAACACAACAGAATAAAACCAAACAAAACAAGAGAATAAAAGTATTGTAGGACTTCAAGACGAGAGGAAATCAACAATGGCTGCCATAATGTTTCTCATTTTCTTCAATATAGCAGTTCATATATATCATCACACATAATAAAATCAAAACAAAACAAAATGAAACCAATTACACCAAAGAATGAAAGCAATGTAGGACTTCAAAACAAGATAATAGGAAACCAATAATGTTTACCATAATACATCCTGTTATTTTCAAAATAGCTGCCCATACCATCTGACACAGTAAAATCTAACAGAACAAAACCAAACCCAGCAAAATTATGAAAACAATACAAGAGTTCAAGAAAAGAATAAATTAACAGGGGTTACCACCTTCCCTTCCTGTTTCCTACCTTATCACTTTCATAAAATCTGTTGTGCTTTTTGGGTCCCACTAACTCCTTCCATTTTTTACACTAGGGTTCAATAAGTTCAAACCATTTTGTCCGTTGGCATGATCTCCAGTTGCATCCATATACCTACAACAACCTTGAGATTATCCTACTTTATAACTGGGTAGCTTTTCATTGTATGAAAATACCATATGTTTCTTATCTATTCTGTAGTTGATGGGCAAACTACCCTTGCTTTTTTCTGGTCTCTTATAGCATGGAACAAGTGTTTTCTTTCTTTTGATTTTCAGTCTATGAAATTCCTTTTGAGTTAAATGTGTTTCTTATATACAGTATGTTGATGGATCTTGTTTCTTGGTCCACTCTCTCTGTGTTTCTTTTCATTGGTGAATTGAGGCCATGTACATTAATGGTTATAACTGGCATGCACTGGTCTGTCTCTGCCATGCTATCCTCCTGCTGTTGGTCCTCTACTTTTGCCCTTTGTTCAACTGCCTGTCCTGTTTAGTGATCCTCCTGTGTGGCTGTTCCTGGGACCATGGTCATCTTTATTTCTCTCTAGAGTATCCTTTAGCATTCTCTGTAGGGTTGGTTTGGTGGTCATGAATTCCTTCAGTTGTTCTTTATTGTGGAAGTATTTTATTTCTCTGTCAATTTTGAAAGATAGTTTTGCAGGGTACATTAATCTTGGTTGGAAGTTGTTTTCTTTCAGGATTTGAAAAACTTCACTCCAAACTCTTCTTGACTTGATAGTTTGTGCTGACAAGTCTGCCATGATTCTGATTGGTTTTCCATTACAGGTGATCTGTTACTTTTCTCTAACAGCTTTTAATCTGTTCTTGTGCTGAACTTCTGGGATCTTGATTATTATATGTATGAGTGTAGATTTATTTTGGTTATGGCTAGTTGGAGATCTATATGCCTCACTTATCTGTATACCACATCCTTTTCCCATGTTTGGGAGGTTTTCTGCTATGACTTCTGTAAATAACCTTTTTATTTCATTTGCATTGACCCCTGCTTCTTCACTGATACTTATCACTCTTAAATTATTTCTCTTCACATCATCTTGAAGCCATTGAATTGTTATTTCCCAGCTCCTTGTTATTTTTAAAAGAGTCTTCCTTTCAAGATTGCTAGATGCAATCCTGTCTTCAAGGCAGGAAAGTCTATCTTCTGTCTCTTTCAAGCAGTTTTGCCAGCTTTCAATCACCTTTTTAATTTCCTGGATATCTTTTTGAATCTGTTTCATGCTTTGTAATTCCTTTCTATATTGTTCATTCAAGGTTTCCAACATTTTCCTATGCTCCTCTTTTTTTGTCTATGTCTTCGTTAGATATACTCAGCAATTCTTTCATTATGTTTGTTATTTCTTTTTTCACCTGAGACATTATTTCTGATCTGATTACTTTTACATTCTCTGAAGTTGTTTTTTCACTTGACTTGCTATCCTTTCAGAGATTTCAGGTGTGTGACTTCCATTTTTTTCCATGACTATATCTCACAGACTTGTTCTGTGTGGGCTGGAGGTCTGAGATTGCCATTTTCTCCTTCATTCTCTTTCTTGACATTCTCCTGGGTTCCTCCCAAGTCAGTTGTGGGGTCCCAGGAACTTCAGATGTTTGCTGCCCCTCTGCGGTGTAGGGAAATGGGACAGGCACCTGGGTTTCTCTGACCCCAGGTTCCCAGGAAGGTAGCAGGGCATGGAGTGGGCTTTTCCAGACCCATGCAGCTCCACTGTGGCTTCCCTGATGGCCAGGAATGTATGGTGTTGGGGCTGCTCCTCTCAGCCTGTGTGTATACACTGGGACTCCCACATGGTGACAGACATACAGGATTGTATTTGTCTCATTCACCTAGTGGGTGATGGCTACCTAAAGGGAGCGTAGGTCTCCAATGATGACCTGTGGGTGCACAGGGCTTACCTGACTGTGTCTCCCTGCTGGTGCTGGCTGCCCACAGGAGGCAAGCCTTCCAATGGTGGTGGCTGGCAAGATGAGGGAGATCTGGAAAATCCTTTATATAAAAATAACAACTTTATAACATTTTTTAGAAAAAATAACAGAAAATTTATATTTTTTAATAGGATTGATCAAAGTTTTACTATAATTAATATTTCATTGATCACATATTTATTCTAGTATCCATTAATTTGAAAATCTAGTTATTGGTAATTAATTTCTTCCTGGATATTAATGAGAGTTCAAACATTTTAAAACTTTCATTTGTCTTTATTTCAGTGTACTTTTTTTGTCTCTCTCTACTGTATTTGTTTCTCATTATTTGAATTTTGATATGATCAACAATTCTGAAATAGGAAATTAATCTGAAATTTACATTACATGAGTTTTAAATACATAAAATATGTAAAAATATACATTTTAAATATGTAACTATATTACTTTAGCTATGTGTTTTAATAATCCAATTAGTCTTGTATGACTTGTTGATGAAAATATGAAGAACCTTTGTCAGGGAAGCATTTATTTATTCTGACTGTTAAGCCAATTTCATATGCTGTTCCTTTGGACAGCAAAAGATATCAACAGAGTAATGTGCATTGAAACACCAAGATGTGATCAATACATGACAAAAAAAGAAACAAAATTTCCAGCTAAATGTATACATTATTGCTGGTACAGTTATATGTTTATACAGTGCAAGCTGAAAAATTGTGATATATTTATTTCATGTGACTCTGACCTAATAAGAGTATGTATAGTACACAAAATGTTTATTCATACGGTATCATCGAGCATATACCAGAAAAGGGAAATTTTCAATATTTTTCTAGGCATGAGTGATTGCACATGTAATAAAAATTTATAAATGTAATGATTAGACTATGTCCCCACAGTTTTGGTTCTGTTAATTTGAAACCTTGTTGCTTCTGTTTTTTACTCACAAACTCACATGACATGTGTCCACAGTATGATATGGTCTCTGACCTTGCATCTGATGTTATTTGATATCGACATTTGGGATATTCATGAAAAGTGTTCCTGTATCATGGTGGCTAGCAATAAAGTAAGATTATCTGTATATCATAGAAACAGCCTATGCTCAAACTGACTATTTCTTGAACTGCTTATCATCTTGGCCAGATGTTACATTTGCCCATAGTCACACCGGAGCCATCTACAAGACACAGGACTTGCATTTTTTAGTAGTTGCAGTTGAAATATCGTATTTTGCTGAATTCTAAAAGGGATATCCTTATGTAAATTAATTGCTTGCCTTTTTCCTTGGAAAAAGATCCTGCAAATGAGGGGAATTTACTTTCGATTAATTTCATAGAAAACCTACTCCTGGCTCAGGTATTAGGTGATTCTGAGTCAGAAAAGATATGTAATGAACTATTGGGTTTAGTTTCTAAATAAGCAGGAAGCCATTTTCCTAAAGACATTTCCATCCTTTAAATTCTTATGTAACTAACTGCAACCTAACCTAATAAACAAATCAAAGTTAGCCAAGAAGCACACTTTTGTAGCTAAATAGTGGGTTTTATTCAGTCAGAAGCAGCTGAACTCCAGCAAATGACAGGCAGACAGTTGAGCAAAACACAAAATTAGGCAAAGGCCCTCACCTCTGCCCCAAGGAGCAAACCCCTGGCAAACCCCAGATCTCCTTACTTGGCTTTTGTGTTTGGCCTAGGGGAGCTTTCTGCTCACTAGGCTGGAAGGAGCTCTCTGGGTCTCTGGGTCAATTGCTTTGAGTGCTCCCCAGTTTACGAATTGTTCTTTGCTCAAGCAAACTTGGACAAGTTTAATTTGCCTAAAATTTTTCTCTTAACGTTTTTGTACTATGTAGACAAAGTGTGAATTTTTCTCATCCGTTCACAGAATTGGATACTTCACATATAGCCAATGGTTTATTTTACATGAGAAACCTAAATTATAAATAAGGATTAAAATAAAAGATAGATGATATGAAGTAAGGAAACAGATCCTTCTCAAATGGGAAGGAGATCAAGAAATGGAGTTAGGGGATAAAAAATTAAGATGTGTTATGCACATTACCAACTTCATATAAGAAATGTAAACATTATGTGCTAATGTGCACTAATTAAATAAATTTATTAGTTTAAAGTTACATGTATTTACTATTTTATAGTTCTAAAGGTCCTGCATAGTTCAGCTGGTTTTTGTTTGGGGTGTGTGTGTGTGTGTGTGTGTGTGTGTGCTTGCCTCTTTGCTTAGAGTCTTTCAAGATTGAAATCAAGGCATTGACCTACTGGGTTCTCATCTGGAAGGCTCAGACAAGAATCTACTTCCATGTTCATGAGGTTGTTTGCAGAATCCAGGTTGAGTAGTGGCACACGCCTTTACTATCAGCTGCTTGAGAAACTGAGGTCAGAGAATCTCAAGAGTGAGGCCAACCTGGGCAATTTAAAACCAGCCTTTCACAAGAAAAGCAATAAAAAGGACTGAAGATGTGGCTCAGTCTTAGAGATCCCTGGATTCTATTAACAGCACTCTACCACACGCACACACAAATCTGGAGTCCTAAGATTCCTCTTCCTTTGCTAGCTCTCAACTCTGAGTCCATGTTTAGTTCCTGGAGGCCTCTTGCTGTCCTTGTACAAAGTCCTCTTCATTGTCAATAATGCTCAGAGTTCTCATTCTTTTAATCTCTCTTTTTCTCTGTCCTTTTTACCATCAGTCAGAGAAAATTCTGCTTTTAAGTGTGTGTCTGATTAGATCAAGAACACTCAGGAAACCTTCTTGTTTTCAAATCTACCATGCCACGAAGGATAATTATAAAAGAGAGATTTCATCAACTCACAAGCTCTGGGAATTAGAAGGGCCAACTTTGTGGGATCACTCTAGAAGTTCTATATGTCACTTACATTAAACAAAAATGAATTCATGTCCTTCCTGATCACTGATTTCTACCCCATGTCATGCATTTTGCTCTATGCTTTATATGTATTATTTTGCCGAAAGCCTATGAAGTTACTGCCAGTTTATGTCAAATCAAAAGTTCATAAATTACTTTCAGATGTACAGAAGAAATGCACACTTTTATTCTTGAGTTGATCTAATTTTCCTGTATAACTCAATTGTTTTTGTTCAGTCTAGTAATGTTACCATTAATCAACATTAAAATATTCTATTTGGGTAAAAGTTTATGGTATTTTTATTATAAAATGCAGTCTTTGAGATTTTCATAGCTTGTCTAACTCCCAACTGCCTGGTAGAAGAGTGTAGCTTGTAGCTAATTGTGCTGGGCATCTGACATTCTGCTGGCTAATGCTACTAAGGCCTCTAGTCATGTGACACATTCTCTCCATTGCTTTTTCCTAGCCTTTCCCAATGTGGTCATTTTCTTCTTTTCTTCCTTTCCTTTTAGTCTTTCCTTCTTTCTCCCTTCCTTGCCTCCTTTTTTTTTCTCAGTAATTGGTATTCTGGGCTCAACCTTGCATAAGCCCTTGCTAGTACTGCAGAATCCCTACTTTTGGGTAGGAGCCTCTCTGACTTTATTTTTTCCCTAAACTGTTCAAACATACTTCCCACTTGATCAATATGTTCCAAATGAGAGGGAAACTGAGGCATATATGATAGACTGTCGGTACTCTCTTCTTTGGTTTATTATCCTTGTCTTTGCAAACTGAACCTGCAAATGAGGGGAGAGAGTGTTTTTTTCTGTGTCTTTTCTCTGTTTGAGATACTGGGCAAGTACCTGCCAGCTGGAGAACTGTGTTATGCTATCTATCATTTCACAACTTCATATGGCCAGATGTTAGCAGCGACTAGTGAGGGACCTGTAAGAAAAATCAAGACAATCTTTCTTAGGGTCTACCAATATTTTGGACTAGATAACTATTGTGGAGCATTCCTTATGTATTATAAGAGGTCAGCAGCATCCACTGCATGCCAGTAGCATGATTCTTTGCCTTCTTAGCAGTAATAGCCAACAGAATCTTAGATATGGCCAAATGTTCAGTGGCCGGTAAAGTAACCTGCATTGGAAAATCACTATTTAGAGAAAAGGGTAGCTAAAGTAAAGGATTTTAAAATAAAACACATCCATTTCAAGTTAAATAAAAGTTTTAAAGATCAAGCATATCTCACTGGGCAAAGAAACATGAGGCAAGTCTTGCTTCAGATCTTGTATCTACTGCCAGTGGAAAATTTCCTTCTTTCTTTGTTGTCTAGTCCCAACCAGATGAACCTCTGGTAGCATTAGCATCACAAGAACCTGGAGGAAGAAAGTACAGGCTGGGAAAAAACACTGACAAGCATAAATTCACCTAACTCATATATCTTTTTGAGTACCTGTAAGGTAGTGAGAATTACATTAGGCTGATTTATTTAGAATTATCTTCTAGAAAGAAAAGAAACACAGAAAGAAGGGAGGGAAACCTTAAAATTTCAGCACGCCTGGTATGACCATGAAGTGCTAGTGAATTAAGAGGCACTTCGTTTCTGAGAAACAAAATTGGCATGACTCTGATTGATGCATAAAGCATGATTGTACCTTTTATATAACATTTCTTGTGTCTTTAACGAAAACAAAAGTGTTTTAAATACAATGTTCTCATTGCTTAAAAGGACATTTTCTAAATTATTTGCATACTGGAAACTTGAAGCCTAGTCCAAGTATAAGGGTATGACACCTTCTCTTTGTTTTAGGTCTCAATGCCCAATATATAACTTGTTGGTTTATATGTAATTGACAAACTTTTATTCAATAAACTCATCCTGTCCCAGAGCCAAATTCTTTTAGTATGGGTCAATAGCCATGAAGCATGTCCTGCAGTTAATTTTTCTCCTTCATTTCTTCCATTTGTTTTCATTTTTAGAAATGCAAATCTGAAATTTATCCTATAGTGACCACTGACCCATAGACAGAGAGTTCCCTCCTTGGGGCAAGTACAAACACTCTGTGTGACATTCTGGGAAATCTATTTGAATAGCAAACATTTTGGAAAAAGCTGGTTAATTAGCGAGCTAGATCTACAGAGAAATACTTGCAAGTGATAAAACCTGTGCTCTGAAATTATAGTCCTGAATTCAAGGGACAGCTTTGCAATTCACTGGGCAAGTCACTTAACTTCTCTTAATTTCTTCTTTTGTGAAATGGATATTCTTTGACATGCAAAAATGTTGCAAAACTTGTTTATATTAGTGTACATAAAGCAGTTAGCGTATGGCTATCTGTATGAAATATTAATTTTAATGGACTGAAGTATTGTGGTATGTCTTTAGACTCCAGAATGACAATGCGTCTTATTTTCCTTCCACAAAATGTATCAATTAAGAGCCTCACATTGTATTTCATACTTGAGTTTCTTTTTGGACCTTCTTCCCCTCAAAACATTTAAACCACCTACTCAAATGTTTCTTGTATATCCCAATGAAAATAACACATTAAAGCTACCTTGTGTTAATTTCAATATTTTATATTTCATTGGTTTCTCCTATTCATTAATCAAATACCCATCCACTCTAGTCTTGTGACAAAATTATGCCTCTACAAAAAAAAAATCCATCTCACTCATGGGTTTTAGAATAGAGCAGGCATATTTGACATGACAACATGACACAACAGGGCACAAAGACTACATACAGTTCTGTGGGGTTCTATGCAGATTTACTACTTGGGTTACTCCTACCTCTACCATATAGAGGTACTGTTATTTACTCAGCCATTCTTTTTCTCAGTGCCTCATCTGTAAAATGGTATGATAAGGATATTATCCAACTCATTGGAGGTTTGAAAGGATTAACATTGTAAATCGCTATGTATTGGATCAAAAGTTCCCCTCAAATGGCTCATGTGTACAAAGTTGAGCTTTTGGGAAGTGACTGGGTCATGAGAGCACAAAGTTTATCAATAGATAAATCCATTGATGCATTCATAGTCAAATGGGCTATGAGGAGGTGAAGACTAATTGACAGGAATGAGTCAAAGCGTTATAAGCTTGGAGACTATATCTGGTCCCCAGTCACTTTCTTTGTAGCTCTTTCCTTGCATCTCTGACTCCTGTCTATCACAAGGTGAGCTACTTTGCTTTACCACAGGTTTCCCACCGTGATGTTCTGCCTTACCATAGGCCCAGAAGCAGCGGAGCTGTGCAAACATGGACTGAAAACTTTGAAATTGTGAGTCAAAATGAATGATTCCTTCTTCGCTTTTCTTGAGCATTTCATCACACTGACAAAAATGCTAACACAGTAATACATTTGAATCACTTTAAATAGTGCCTGGATTATAATAAATAGTATTTGTTCTTATCATTTTCAACACTAGGACTTGCCTTTTTTAATGCTACAGGAGAAATGAAGAATAGCTTTCTCAGTCTTTTCTCCACATCCCACTTTTGAAATGCACATCCATGTAATGTACACCCTCCCTGTACCAGGCCTCCTCAAAAGCATATTTTCTTAGGGTGTCTGGTTAGAAATTTAATATAGTAATTGCAAAGAGTTCAATTTCTGGGCCAACACCAAAAATTTAGATGAATTTTGTAGACCATATTTTTGTAAGACTTCCAAATATATATTCCAGTTCTTTGGAAAAGAAGTCCTGTGACAGATTCAGTGTCTAGCATGAATGTCAGAAGAAGCAAGGAATATGTGCTCTTTTCAATAAACTTGTCTATAATACTTTGTATATCAGGGGAAAAGCATTAATACTTCCTAATATTCTGCAGTTCAAAATATATTCTAAGTTTTTGCCTTCATTAAACTACATTTGTAGCAATCTAGAATATATTTCAGACTTTCACTGGGGCCTGGAGGGCAGTCAAGCAAAGAAGGGATATGGGTCCTCTCCACATGAAGTCAGATGATAATAAAAAATTGTTCAATAATAATCCTATACAAATTATCAATGAATAATAAAATTAAGTTAGATAAAATTTGGTGAGCTTATATTGTCACTATGTTTCAGCAATTTTAACCCATGTAAGTGAAAAAAAATCTTTCTTCATGAAAAATATTCTTCTGGGTTAAATGATAGACAAATACTATAATTGCTATGAAGTACTTTACTATATACCTAAGTCATAAATTAATACAGTTTAATACATACCTTAGTAACCATGGTGTTCTACTGGGCATTACTCTGTGAGTTCTAGTGACATGAGGTCCCCTGAGTGCACTCAGGTAAACATTCGATTTCATAATGAGCAGTAAGTGCGAGTGAGTAAGCAGTGCAGAAATACTTAGATGACATAAAATGTAGTCTTTGTCTTCTGCCACTGCCATCCTGTATATTTCTGTAGTTAGACATCAGATTTGAAGCAAAGGTAGTACAGTGACTGTAAAGATGAAAAACTGGTCTTTGAGGTGCGTCAATCCTGTTTTTCTAAGCACGAATAGTTCTAAGAGTCTAAAAATAACATGGTTACAGAAGAAGGAAGTGCTGAGAATTTACGCACGTAGGGCAGAGGATGCAATAGGGTGCTTGCTTAACATGCTCAAAGCCTTGGCTTTGATCCCCAGCCCAAGGAAAAAAACCAAAAGAATTTACCCTTTTTGGGAATATATTTTGTATCTTTTCCTCTCTTATTAACTGAAACACTGTAATACATTATATGAATTAAATGTTACTTAAAGTCTATTGGTGTAGGTCAGTGTAAAGCATGTACTTATATGTGAGAAGAGTTAGGTTCAAACCCCAACATCAAGTAATAATTTAAATGACTAATTTATTAATTTTTCACTATTCAATGATATGGTTATAATCTGGCAAAATTCAATAAATGTTTTTCTGTTATGATTTACTTTCTTAATTACTACTGAAAATAGCATGATTATAGCATAAAGAAATGCTGAAAACTTGCCCACTTAGGGCTGAAGATGTAGTAAATGTTTGATTAACTTGCTCAAAGGTCTGAGTTCAATGCCTGGCACAGAAGAGCAAACAAGGAAAACCTACTTTTGGTGTCACGTAGAGTCGATGTTCCTCTGTGTTGACTGTTCCTCTGCCTTCACTACCTCTTTAGACTGCCACTCTACTGAGGTGAAACTATTTAGTAACCACTGACCACAATATATTTTCCATTTGTTATTATGCCTTTAAGCAAGTCAGTTTCCAGTTGTAAAAAATGGCCCTATATTTCATAGAAATGAAACCTATTTGCTTTTGACAGTCTTATAATCACTCTTTCACATTAAAATGTAAAAGTAACTCCCATGTTAATCTGCACAGAAGCATAGACATCTTTTTTTTTTTTACTAATATGTGATTTTGTTATTAACTATAATAATCATCCATCAAAGGCCACAATATGCTAAGATTTAACATAATATAATGCTCCTTACATCAAGGAATTTACATTAAAATAGACATAATAGAGGTATACAGATGGTGAGCAGAACGGTGCCAAATGCTGATCTTTCTCAGTGAAAATGACTTTTTAAAAAATGTGTGCACACAGGTACACCAATGTGCAGAATTGTAGTAAAGTTACAAAACTGATTATTAATGTAGCACATAATTATCTACATGTCTGGTGTTCTCTTTGAAGAAGGCTTTTTGTGGAATGTGATCATACTTCCACAGTGCTGCCTTTGTTTATGTCAGTTTTGAAACTTGCCTTTGAGTCTGCTCTATCAATTTTCAGATATTCATACATGTCTTTTTGGTACATTGCCATATGGCTCCACTCAGATGTACTCTGGCTGCTAACTAGAGTTTCAGTTTCTTAAAGGCAGAATCTAATAAGTGGATAGGACATTTATAAGCCACTTATCATGATTGGACATAGAATAAAGTGTGTGACAAGGTCAATTGTTCTCCATCTTCAGATTTTTGTGACAGTAAAAGAATTTTCACTGCAAATGGGTCTAATTTCCTTCAGTCTGATTTTGTGCCCATTCATTCCTCTGGGCTCACTGGCAGTGAGAGCAAGGTGCTCTGATTCCCCAGCACAAGGATACTGCTGCTCCTCAGGAGCCCATAAGCCAGTGAAGCCCAGGCTGTACAGAAGCATGAGATGCTGAGGTGACTAAGCTGTCTCAGTTTTGAAACATTCTTTCATTTTTAATTTAGTGAGTGTCTGGCTTTAAAGGCTCAAGTCTGTCTTATTATGCAAAATGTATTTATTCCATCTCAGAGTCACCAAATTCTGAACAGATTCAACATTGCAATTCCAAAGTCTCTTTTAAAATTTAAGGCAAACTCTTAGCTGTGAGCTCCTGCAAAAATCAGAAAAGAAAGTCAAATCCTTCCAATATAAAATGGCACAAGGTACACATTCATATTCCAAAGGAAAAAATAGGAGTAGAAAGGAATGGGATCAAAACAAGACCGAAATTCCAGTGCCTAGAGTGGCTCTATCTGTCTCAGCTTCCTGGAGTGCAGGGATTACGTGTTTATCACCATATCTAACTGTTTCAGTTATCTTAAATATCTATCTATCTGTCTGTAATTGATCTATATGTTTTTACCAGTTATTAATATATTTAAAAAGATAGAAATAGAGGAGTGAAATCAGAATAGGTCTTTATGGAAGGTTTAAGAATAAATTAATTAGAGGAGTATCATTCAAGCTGTTAGAGCTAAAAGTGGAAAGCAACGATCAAACCTCTGAATATCATTTTCCAAATAATTCTTCACTAGGTTTAATTTAAGAGTGTGCAGAAGTAGCTGCCTCAAAATTGTAGTTTGAGAAACATGAATGTATGTGCTAATCATATCATGTATATTCTTCATGGAGAGATGAATGTCAATAGCCTGCATTAACACTGATTCTGGGATTCTAGTGACCTTGGTACAGACATTTTCAAGTTTCTTGTTAATACATATGGACAAGGCAATTGTCCACAGTGTCTAAAGCTGGAAGGTGCCTATTACATACAATGATTGTGATAATTTTGATCCAAGAGTAACCAGGATATGAGACTTACTGTGAGTTTTGGATAGACAATCTGAGGAAGTTGGCAGAATTTTCTGGGAATGTTGGTACAGATTCTTCTTCTGACTGCATATGTGAGCTTCATCTCAGTTTTAGTACCAGCTTGCATTTTAATACCTCCTTCCTAGCTGATTTCCCTGCTAAGTTAATATCTAGCCAAGAGTAGCACATGGCCTACACTCATATTTAGTTCAACCGGTGCCTGCTTGATCCTTACCCAACATTCGTGTCAAGGTAAGTACCTATAACTCCCTGTTCTTGATTATATTGCATGGTTTAATGCAATAAATGATTATTGCTTATTATTTTTTTGAGGTGATATGCTGGGAATTAAACACAAGACTTCTTGCATGCTAAGCAAGCATTCTAACTACACCCCAGCCTGTACTTATCTATCTTCTTGAGCAAGGTGTAAACTATTTTCATGCAGAACTCTTTTATCTCCATTTCTGTAATGCTTAGTAGACAGCTTGCTATGCAGTAAAGCACTAACAAAACAGTTTTAAGTACATACAAGATGGATGGATGCAGGAACACTTGAATCCTTTTCACTTTGGGCATTTCTGCAGATCATATGCAGAGATTTGCAAGTCAGGCACTCAGGGAAACTGACTCAGAGATAGAGATTAGGCATGCTCACCAATTCATCACTTGTAGGGGAAGTGAAGGTAGGAAGAAGGAAAGTGGCAGCAGTTGTCTCAAGTCACAAAGACAGTGCTACCTTCACAGGGAGTTCAGTATCATCTTTGATGGTCCTGCAAACTTATTTCCACTCAGGCCAGGTGTCCAGATATCTACATACATACATAGAGTACCCGTTAACCAAAAACCACACACATACTGTAACTGATGACTACAATAAAACTTAATGGTCTCCACCAGAGTCATGGAAGCAGTTCCCCTTCTGTAGCACATATGAATTTTTAAACCAGCTGATCAACAATCTCTTGCCCCCCGCAAGGGAAAGCTAAATATTAATGATTATTAATGTCAAAAAAGGCATATTCCTCAGGTCCTTTCTCTCAAGCTGTTAAACTCCCTGTCACATATATGATTCTATCAGCTTCCCATCAGCATCCTTACTCTGTCAAGGACCTGTAATATATTTTTGTAATATACATCTTGTGTTATACAAATTTTGGTTTCACATTCTCACTATGTTCCATCTCACCAACATTCTAAAACCTAACATTTCTCTGGTCAGGGCTTTCGTCAACAGGGTCTGTCATGTTTTAACAAGAGAAATACCAAAAGCAAATAAGAAAGAAATTATAACAATAAAATCACAACATTTATTACAAGTTGGGTACATGATAAGCTCTTTATAAGTGCTTATCGAACCATTCAAGTCATGAAGACAAAGTATAATTCTTTGATTAGGAAATTGTCTTTCATCAGCAGTGTTGGAAGAGCTGTTAAGCAAGTAGAGTAGGTTCCCGGGCTCCATCCTATACTTCAGATGCCATTCTAGGGTAGGTGTCATTGACACAGCCCTGAGAGCTGTGTCTCTCCTAAGAGTGGGACCACACTGACATCTCTCGACATCCCCTGTGGCACATTCTCACTGATTGAGTCCCCACTTGCACTTTTAAAAGGCAACAAGTGCTTTATCAAAAACCAGACATCTACATGGCTCTGTCATCATGCTGCCGGTCTCCAGTCAAAAGGAGATCTACCCAGCAGGAAAATTCACTGCATCATAAATTTGTGATCCATATTTCTCCATATTCTCTGACCAACTTATGATGTTTGTAATTAAAACCTTATGCAGACTTATGTCTCCGGAGACAGGTTGATTCAGTGCAGGTTGTAGAGCATCATAAATCACTGCAGCTTGTTGTGTAATTGGGCCCTAATAGTTATTCCATCTGCAGTGCGCAGAAGTGTGAGGTCAATGCACTTTTCTTTCACGTTTCTACGTGATGATCTTTTGACCAGCTCTTAGCTCCCTGGTTTCATCTCAAGATTTTTCTGCTTCCCAAAGTCTGTCATTCTTATTTGTTTTAAAGTAATCTCCATGCTTCTAGGCTCCATTAAACTGTACTTCTAACAAGAAATCTCTGCATATTGCATCTCCGGGCAATTTGAGGGGTGCTGTAGGTAGTGACACTACTGCTTACACACACATTTACTTCACATTGCCCTGCACTGGATTTGGCAAATGGTCATCAAGTCAGGTCTATCCAGACACGTTCCTTGATTCCCTGCTCTTTCACTCACCTTTGAAATGATCTCTTTGCTGTTTCTTCTGGAGGTATAAGTGACAAGTTGATGTCTTGGGAAAGTACACATGGATTTGGACTTCCTACTATATAGTTTGGTCACTTATTAGCTGTCTGATTTTCAGATTTATAAAAATTTCAACAATAGAGTTTTAGCTGCATAGTGAGATTAGGCAAGTATAGTAGATTTTTGTCTTGCTTTGTGAATGCAAGGTATTTAAATTCTTTAAACTTCCTTTTTCTTTAGCTATGAAATGATGAAAATAATACCGGACTCAAGTCTTTTCACCTTTGTTATGGGGACTAGAAATAATTAATTTATCTACAATTCTTGTCACCAATATAGGCTCAACAGCTTTATTTCCCATTTTTCCCTTTCTAAAATTTTACTGACTTGTGATGAGTTATTTATATTATTGAAGAGTGAGTGATGCTGGAAATTTCATGCTCCCTAAAAGGTCAAAGTTTGGAAACTATTTTAATATTTTCGAACCTGTAGTTGTCTCTCAATTCTTTTAGTATAAGAATTCAAATGCCAGGGAGAAATATCTTGAAGATAGTTTTAAAAATCATTATGAAACTACAGAACTGGTAACATGTAACTTTGTTGCTAGTGTGCATATCATCAGAATGGAATATTTTAGGCAAGGTAGGGCTACACGGAGAGACCATTTGCAACATGGAGGAG
>RJWT010011207.1:0-23517 GCA_004365215.1 Cuniculus paca
CTGCACCGGGGATTGAACTCACAACCTTGCTCTTTGCCAAGCAGGCGCTTAGGCTGCTGAGCTAGATCCCTGGCCCTTGCCTTTCCTTTTTAAAAATTTCTTAAACAGTTTTACTAGGTAACATTGTGAAGCATTCGTATTATTTGGCTTATAGTTCTGTGAGACTGGTTTATGTGCTCTGATAGTCTATGGTACTTCTTATAGTGGATGTTCCACTACTGCAACCCTTGATACACAGAATATTTCATTTGATAGATATCTACCACATTCCTGATGTTTTCTTGGTTATGCCAATGTTTCTCCTTACAGGAGATACAGACACTGCCAAGACTTCTGATGATATCAGTTTAAGTCTGGGCCAGAGCTCTAGTCTCTGTAAGGACGGAAGCGAAGAGCAAGGTAAGAACTTTGTGCTTCACAGTAACACTGTATATCAGTTGCGGTGACCAGGATTACATTTTGACAAATTTATAATTCAGTATAATTACTTTTAGGAAACATTAAAATGACTTACTTGTATAATGGCTTCAAAAGTTCTTTTACCCTACTGAATTCAGTTATATATGTTCTGCAGATAAACATGGAGAAGTTTTATGAGATGGGACATAAGAATTTGCTGTTCTTATAGTTGGTCAAAGCATGTAAACTGGCTAAATGAAAATGTAGTATATGAAAAATTGTTATTTTCCGTTTAGTATGATCTCTGAATGCCAGCTTGAGATTTACATTTACTCTTGTAGCTAGCTATGAATTAACGTAAATAATGACATCTGACATTCACTGAGTGCATGCTGTTGTCCAGGCTATGGATCTGGCAAACATTCTGAAAAAGGTCAGAGAGCTTTGTAAACCATATGGTCTCTTGCTACCCAACAGCTTGGTTGTAGAGTGAAAGGAGCTGTGAAGGAATGAATGGGCATGGTTTGTTACACTAAAACTTTCTTTAGAAACATTGTCAGATTTGGTTCCATGGTCCTTATTTGTCAGCCTTTGGTTTAGTTCCTGAGCATTATATGTGAATTTACCCAGTCAGTCTTTACAACAGGCATCTGAAGTTAATAGTATTTTCAGGTAAGCATTATTATGGCTTAGAGAGAAATTATTTAATCAGTCTGCTCTTCTATTTTCATATGGTTTTATAACTTGCTTTTACCCACATAACATTTTTTCATGCTGAACACTCTTTTTCAGTACTGGAAATAAATCAGTGAATGAACAAAAAAATTAAACCATTTTATGGTATCCATACTATCATGGAATCATATTAGTGTAAGTCAGTATATGTGTAGTAAGTAGTGCCACAGGGCAGGGAGTGGTGGGGGCTGGGGAAAATTAGAATTTTAAATAGTGGTTAAGGGAAAGCCTCACTAGAGCAAAGATGTAAAGAAGGCATATGCTACCAGAGTATCTGGGGGAAAGGGAGCTCCTACCATGCAGAGGAAATACCAAGTTGGAAAGTAGAAAGGTGCCTGTCAGTTTTGGGAGATAATGTGGCTTGTTTGGAATAAGTGAGGGACCAAATTGTGTGAACTCTTAGCCATTTTAAAGATGTTAGTTTTGATTCTGAGTGAGGTGAACTGCTGTATTGTTGTGTTACATTTTGACAGAACACTGTGGCTCCTATATTAAGGGTATATTAAAAGGGACAAAAGCTGAAGCAGAGAGCTCCTTTGGCAGATTATTGCATGAATCCAAGGCAAGGGTGTATATCTAGAAGATACTTAAGATATGTTGATGGATTTTTACATGTCATGTAAGAGAAATAGTCATGCATGACTCTTAAGGCTTTTGGGGTAGGCAAGAGAAGGGAGTCCCCCTTAGCGGATAGAGTGAAAAACAGATTCAGGAACATGGGGGAATACGAGTGTTTAGTATGACCTCCATACAACCAAACAGAGAAGTCTGAATTTTGGGTAAGAAGTCTGGATTAGGGTTTTAAATTTAGGAGTTGTTGGTGCGTAAAAACAAAAAACAAAAAACGCTCAGTAAAATAAGGGGTTGCATGGTAGTAAAGTGGCTAGGCTGTCTTTTCCAGATTCTTCTTGATCCTGGCTATGGTTTGGCACCCCCTACTGGCAGTTATTCATTCCGGGTTAAATACAGCCTTGGCGAATGTGGGACTCTTCTCTGGCTGGGTTGGATTTATAAATACAGTGACTTTTAGTTGGTTAGCAGTTAATTGATTCGCAGGTACTCCCTTTGTCACATTATTCCAGATTATCAGAAGAAATCTGAGGATGTAGAGGTGCACTTTCCCTTTCTGTTTCTTTACTTGTTTTGGTGGTACTGGGTCCTTCCTTGCCTCCTTCCTCTCTCTTCCCTTCCTCTTCGCTCTCCTCCTCTCATATTTTTGAATTTGAGAAAGGATCTTGGTAAATGCATGGTCTGGCCTCAAATTTGTGATCCCTTGCCTGATCCTCTTAGAGTGCTGGAATTACAGGTGTGTGCCACCATGCCCAGCTTAACTTTTAAATTTTAGAATTTAAAGACTGGAATCCATAAGTACAGTGATTGTGTTTTTGTGCAAATAATAAATAATGTGGTCTTAGTTATCTTGAAAACTTTAAAACATAATAAAAAACCTAACAAGTCATTTATAAATCATAATTTATATGGTATATTCTACAGGCTATCTCTTAAGTTTTTAATTATTTAGATCTAATGAAGATTAAGTTTTTTGGTTTGATCTTAGGGAAAAATGTTTGCTTTTCTAATTGATTCTACTGGGAAAAGTCTCACTGTAGAATCTGTTATGCTTTGTCTATACAGTTGTGACAAATAAGACTGTAATTTTTCTTTTTATTGAACTAACAACAGGTTCAAACTTCCTGCCTGTCAAAACATACATTTAAAAATCATCTTTTGTGCAGTTCAGTTGCCAAGCTATACATTCCAAGATGAATTACGTACGACCTAGGTAGACAGATAGATGGACTTATTTATATTTATATTTACATTTACATTTCTCATTTACAAGAATATATGGAAATTTAATTAGTATGCTAAAAGGACGATTAAAGAATGGTCTTAGAGATAGAAGGGTTTGTAACTTTTTTATGAGGCATTTTTAAATTGCTATGTATCAGTGATAAGGAAAATACAGTATGTTGCCCCATAGTTACTGCTTTATTAGTCATAAGGAACAGTAAGCTATCTTGCATCATTATGCCATATTTTTTTTTACTTTGATTAGCCCTTTGATTCTTTTTTTCTGTTTCTGATTAGGTTTTTGTTGATTTGTAAAGTAATCATTCTAGTTTTTCAAAAGGATTTTAGTAATGTTAGGTAGAATAATGATAGTTATCATAAGTTGTGATGGCATTATGTCAAGCATTGTTTTAAACTCCATATTCCTTGCCTACTCCTCAAGAAGGTTGATTTTATAGAAGAAGAAATAGAAATTTAGAAGGGTAACCCACTGTCATTTCAATGGTAAATTAGAGATAGAGATTGCCTAGAAATCCAGGTCCATTTTAAATATAATCCTCTGTTGCCCACCCCCCCCCTTTTAAAATTGCTGATCGTCTGTAGAATCTTTTTGGAGGCCAGTTGAATAACCCAGAGATGTGAAAATTCAGTTCATTCCATCAGTAGAAAGCTTTCTTTGTGTAGCTGTGGAACAGTAACCAGCCCTTTGGAGTGACTTGCCAACTGTTAATCAGTGAGCTACTTGAGAAATTGTTTATGCTTGATTTACTGTATGCTGTGAATTCTTTCCATTGTTAAATAGTAGAGAAGCAGATCATACATCTGTGTTAACATTTCCAAATATGTGTTTGAAACAGATTTGGCAACTGATCGAAAGCTTTTCCGTCTGGTCTCCAATGACTCCTTCATCTCCATTCAGCCTTCCTTGTCCTCTTGTGGACAGGACTTACCAAGGGACATGAGTGACAAAGCAAGCCTGCCAAGTCATAGCCACCACCACCACATCGAACAGTCTCTCTCCAGCGCCTGTGACACAGAGGTAGCTTCCCTTGTACCTTTACATTCACACTCTTATAGGAAAGATCACCGGCCACGAGGTGTACCACGGACTTCAAGCTCTGCTATGGCTTTTCCTGACACTTCACTGAATGACTTCCCTCTTTATCAGCAGAGACGTGGGTTAGATCCAGTTAGTGAGTTAGAATCTTCCAAGCCTCATTCTGGATCTAAAGAATCCTTGGTAGACAATTCTTGTCTACCAGGGAAATTTCAGCATGCTGATGACCTGAAAAACAATAATTCTCAGCCACCCACGAAAAGTGGGAAGAACAAAGCTTTGAATGCCGACAAAAGCATGGACAGCCTGAGGAGCCTGAGCACGCGGAGTAGTGGATCAACAGAGAGCTATTGTAGTGGGACGGACCGTGACACCAACAGCACAGTTAGCAGCTATAAAAGTGAGCAGACCAGCTCCACTCACATAGAGAGCATCTTGTCAGAGCATGACGAGTCTCCTAAAGTGGGAAAGACAAGCACT
Source organism: Cuniculus paca (assembly GCA_004365215.1). Lineage (NCBI taxonomy): Eukaryota > Metazoa > Chordata > Mammalia > Rodentia > Cuniculidae > Cuniculus > Cuniculus paca. The sequence goes on from RJWT010011207.1 coordinate 4,466, forward strand.
GGGAATAAAGAGTCCTGTCCTGACCGTGAGGACATGAGTAGCTGTGCCAGTGACAAAAGGACTAACAGTGACAAGACTGTCCTAGAAGTGAGTTCAAATAGTGGGGCCCCTGAGGCCCAGGGTTTTCAGGCCTCTGATGAGATGCACAACCAGAGAGAGATTGGCACCTCTGCATCTGAAGAAGCCAATAAAAACCCCCATGCAAACGAGCTTCCTGTGCCAGGGAGCAGACTACCAGAAAAAAATGCCGAAAACACAGAGGAGCAAAGTGAAAAGCCCAGTGCTGTGGTGGATTCAAAAGTTTGTAAAGACACTGGAGGAAAGCTGAAGGAAGGGGATGTTCGGCCCAAATCCTCTAGCTTAACCCACAAGACAGCCTCCGCCCACAAGTCAGGCCGGAGACGGACAGGAAAGAAACGGGCCAGCAGTTTCGACTCGAGCCGGCACAGGGACTATGTTTCTTTTCGAGGTGTTTCTGGAACCAAACCGCATAGTGCTATATTTTGTCATGACGAGGACTCTAGTGATCAAAGTGATTTGAGTAGAGCATCAAGTGTTCAGTCTGCTCACCAGCTGAGCAGTGATAGCTCTTCCAGCACCACTTCTCATTCGTGCCAGTCTCCGGAGGGCAGATACAGTGCTTTGAAGACCAAGCATGTTCATAAGGAACGGGGGGTAAACTCTGAACACACACACAGAGCTCATCTGGGTCCTGAAGGGACCAGCAAAAAGAGGGTCACACGACGGACTGCCAGTGCAAATAGTGCCAAGACTCGTGCCCGAGTGTTGAGCTTGGACAGTGGCACAGTAGCCTGTTTGAATGATTCAGATAGGCTCATGGCACCTGAAAACATAAAGCCATTAACCACCTCAAAATCAGATCTCGAGGCCAAAGAAGGAGAGGTGCTAGATGAGCTGTCTTTATTGGGACGGGCTTCACAGTTAGAGACAGTCACTCGATCTAGGAATAGTTTGCCAAGCCAAGTTGCATTTCCAGAAGGGGAAGAGCAAGATGCTGTCAGTGGAGGTAAGTAAGTAAGAAGAGACTTCCTCAAGAGTCACTGCTGACTTGGTACTGTTGATGGGAGTAGGGCGTATTAAAATACGCCTTCTGTTAATACTCCTCTTCCACCCTGTTAATTAAGAAGGAGATTGTCTTAGAAAAAAGTTTGTTATGAACACCAAGAAACATTTTTTTCACTTGTCTTAATAAGTATATCAATTTTGTTTTGTTTTGTTTTGTTTTGTTTTGTTTTGTTTTGTTTTGTTTTGAGACAAGGTCTCACTATGTAATTTAGGCTTACCTTCAACTCGCTGTGTAGCCCAGGCTGGCCTTGAACTCAGGTTATCTTTCTGCCTCAGCCTCCAAAGTGCTAGGATTATAGGTGTGCGCCTCCATGCCTGGCTATCAATTTGTTCTTCATAGCCTCCACTTTTCTAAGCCGGTTGCCACCAGTTAAAGTGTTACCAACACAGACAAAACTTTTTCCCTTCTTTTGTACAATAGTAACAAAATGTGTAATTTATTAGGACACCAAACCACTTTTCGTCATCTCTTCTTAAAAACTATTATATTTTATTACTATATGTTATTATGTGGCAGTGGAATTTATTTTGGGAAGTTGGTACTTGTGTATAATGTATTAATCAGTTTCAAAACCATTAACGTGTTCTCCATTCCTGCTCCTCCTCAGCCTCTTCCCTGTCCCTAGAAGTCTACTTCGTGGCTTGTGTTTAGTCATCTTTTATGCAGGATGTGCTACTGTACTTCCAGAATTAGATCATTCAACCTGTTATATAAGACTTTCCCAAATGCAGTACTACTTTTGCTCTGATTGCATACTTTGGGAACTGATTCGTTTTTGTCTGTCTCTGGTTTTATTTCTTGCTTAATTCAAGTTTCAAACATGAAAATTTCATTTTTTACTGTAACTTCAAACTTCTCTTTAAAGTTTATTAAATGGAGGTTTGTAGCTTGCATTAGCATTTTGTGTCCATTAATGGGTGTGTGATGCCACTTACAACAGTGATGGTAGTTTGGTTAAAGTAATGACTTATTTATTTCAGGTTTAAGAAGAATTATGCAAAACTGGGTGCATGGTTTTATATTGTTAGTGTGTTTGGTCTTTGACAGTACTTTTTATTCCAGAGTTCTTGTTTCTTACTATTTTCTCCTACTAAGAATAGTTTTTTTTTTTTGATTATTACGAAACGTGCATCTTGAATGGAATCAGAAGATTTAGATCTTCTTTCCAAGCACATTAGCTTTTTTAGTCTCTTCTCCCATTCCCTTTATAATGTGTAGAATCTTGGTGCAGTAACTATTCAGTCTTTTATTAAAAGTAAAGCTGGATTTTCTGTTTGTACAAACATTTGATACCATATGACTATGCTTTTGTTCTTTAAAAGTTTAAATGTCATCCAGAATGTTTTACAAGTTCATGTTGTAGTAGACTTTTTTTTTTTGGTGAAATCTCTTAACAAAAGTTTTAGTTACTAATAGGAATGTAAAGAAATAGTCTTTAGTGCCTAAGAAAGAAAGTAGTCCATCAAATCTAAATATTGAAGACAAATTATATCTGAAGTAGTTGGTGTCAATATAACAATTAAATTCTAGATACTCTTGTGTTTTAATGATTTCTTACATAAATTTGTCACAAGAACAAGAAACCATCAGGTTTATAGTACAGCTTAAGTTTTAAAGTTACTAAAATAATTTTTCAGAGTACACATACTATGATAGAAAAAATATTGCCATTCTAAATATTGTTGAAATATAGCAAAATAGATGCAAGATCTATAGTAAATCTGTGTCTATATTTAAATTGCCATTTCCTTTTCACAGGGAATATAGGATGTTCCATTTTTAAGGAAGAGTTACATGGAAAATATTACTGGCTTTTAGTACAGTTTCTGGACCTTATAAGCCTTCATTCTGTGAAAGGTGTAACAAAATTACACCTTTTGTTGTCTATTGTTTGAGCTTTAAAAAAATTCATTGCATGTTCATAAGAAACAAATATTGTGTTAAATTTTTTTTAACCTACTTTGGTGGGAGAAATGTAATAGTGGCTGTTGAAAATCATTTATTGCCAAAGGAAGGCATTTTAAGGGCTATTCTTATTTGAGCTTCATTGTATTTAGAATAAAAATAAGAGTAAAACAAAGTGTGTTTAATTGTTTTTCAACTAAATACAATGGTTTTATTGGGAGTTTTGGACTTTTGGAAGATTGGAAGTAGTGGGAGGGTATTTGTTTTTATTCTCATTATTTAAAAATTACAAAGAATCTCAAATATTAAAGGTATTTAATTTTAGAAGCATTATTTGTTGTAGTCTGATTTAGAAATATTTTGGGCTGTCTAGTTTGCCTTACATACTGTACTCCTGAAACATGTCAGCAAAACATGTCTAGACATAAAACCGTAAATAGATTTCAGTGAATTTGGAGGTATTGATGAATTTCCAAAAAATGTATTTTTAAGGTGGATGCTGTTATTGTTTGAAAGGGGGAAATTTAGACAATATACTTTTTGTTTGTTTGTTTTTTCTTTTTCTCTTCCTCTTCCTCTTCCTTTTTCTTTTCTTTTCTTTCTTTTTTTTTTTTTTGAGATAGGATCTCGCTAGGTAGTGTAGTCTGACCTTGAACTCATTTATATAACCCATCCTGGCCTTGAACTCATGGTGATTCTCTGCCTCAGCCTCTCAAGGGTTGGGATCACAGGTGTGTGCCACCACACACAGCAGGAAATATACTTTAAAGTAACAAAATTAAAATATTCTGTAATGGGAGACGATCTAGTTGAATGACATAGAATATTATGTCTATATTAGAACATGGACTCCACTGTTACGACTCTTGGAAAACTAGTTACTTGCTTTAAGTTGCAGCTATCACTTTAAAATAATGTGGTAGTAGTATCTGTTTTGTAAGGTAGTTATGAATTTTGTATGTATTAAAAGAATTACTACACATAAAATGGTTAGAACAGTGGCCGACACATAGTAAATGTTTAATAGTTCTTCTTTGATTATCATCAAACGGGCCACAGGCTATTATGCTGCACAGACATATCTTGCTGTATTTGACCCTTTTAATTTAATGATATAAAATTAAAGTAGAAGAAAATAAATGCACATAGAAGCAAGTTAGATACGCTGATTATGTCATTGTGTGAAATTTGACAATATTAAAAATAAAACTAGTATCTGTATTCCTAATTTCTTACATAATACCAACAGAAAAAACACTTTAATGTCTCATCCAGTAACATGGATTGATAGTGTATGTCATATAACTTGTCTTCTGATATTCAAACATATAACAAATGTTTGTTTTCATGACCGTAATGATAGCAGAGGAAATACACAGCTAATCCTACAGGAGGACATGTATTAGCTATAGAGAAAAGCAAGAAATACAGTGGAAGGATGCTCCTTAAATGTAGGGACAAATCTTTTTAATTTTAACAGTGTTCAAAGACATCATAGTATCATGATTTAATACTATATTGTACGACATATAATGCTGTAAGAAATGTGTATGTGGCTGACCTTGATTCGTTAAGAATACATTTAGGCTATTTCGTAAAGAATGTGCAGACATTTAAAAAACTAAAAGAATGCTCATTAAGACCAGTGAAACATGTTTGGTAAAATAATCTTCCTTTACAGCAATATCAGGAAGAGAAATATTTTGGTAGTGAAGTAAATAAATGTTTATATATTGAATTTCCAAAACCCATCCATGCCTAGTTTTTGTCAGATAGAGACAGTGTGTTTTTCTTTGTAGCAGCAGTGAAATTTGTACATTTTAATACACCTTTAATTGCTGACTGACTACTCTGGCAAGCCAGTAAATCTGTTCTTCATCCTCAGTTGTAAAACAGGAGTCAACTGTCTAAGTCTATCTCATAGTTAACTGTCAGATTCTTGACAGGCTTACAAGTGTGAAAGTGCTTTGTAGATCGTAGATTCATTATGTAAATTAAAAACACTGATGCTTTTCATCATTTCAGAAGTTTTCCTTTTCAAATATATTACTTCATGTACATACACAGTATAATATATATTCTTCACTAGCAACCCTATATTAGATGAATTGCCTGAAAAGTATATGCAAAATTGTATTTGAATGAACTTTTCTGAGAAAAGGTTGAATTTAAATCCCATTCACATAGAATTTAAAAGTTTAGAAACCAGCTGTGAAAGTAATTCATTTTTTTTTTCCTGTGGTACCAGAAATCGAACTCAGGACCGCCTTGTGCTTGTCAGGCAGGCGCTTATGCCACTGAGCTACATTCCTGGCCCAGTAATTCATTCTTAAACTGTGTATCTTAGAAGGTATTTTGTATGAATTGGTCTCTAGAGAATCACTTAGTTTTTTGAAAGCTTTTCATTTACCAAGTATATTTCTTGGTTGCTGAGTTTGTGGAAAATATCAGTAAGGATATGAAAATTCTCTTTAACTTAGAACAGAGCTGTTAATTTTGTTGTTATTTAATAGTTTGTTGATTTGTCAATAATAGAGTGGTCCTTCAAAATGTGTGCACAGAGAGGACTTGTTTTAATTCAGAATGAGGCTTAGAAGTTGTGCAGTAGGTTATGATTGTTCTTTGGCCTCCCAGAAAATGTCGCTTTTAGAAGCTTTTACCTCTTTATTAGAAGATGTTATTTTCATGTTGATGTTTAGCATTCTTCCTGGCTGGCATGGAAAATAAGAAAGGAAAAGACTGTTTAGATAAAGTGGATTTTGTGCCTAGACAAAACATTTCTTTCAGAATTTTTTTGCAAAATCAATTGAATGTTTATTTGTTTATGTGGTAATTTCATAAAGTAAAATAGTTTTTAACTTGAATACTTCAGTGTTTGCATGTCTTTTATTTTTCTGAGATGGGTTATACTTGTTTTATACTTTTGCCATCTTTATTAAAAATTTAATTTCCTATTGGTATTTTTCTGATCTCTTTGAGGTACCAAACACACATTTTTCTGTTTTCCTAGATGTATTTTTTTCCACAATAAACACTTTGTGCTGAAAAAAAGTGTTTTCTTAAGTAGCATCTTTTGTCTAAATTTTTAACTTATTTAACAGGAATTGAGCTACTAGAGACCAGCCATAGCATTACATAATTACTAGAAAGTAACCTGTAAACCTATCAGTCCTTTCAGTAATCAACTAGCTGTATGATTGAAGTAGTTTTCTAGGAACCATCTTTTCTTTATCTCACATATTTATCCTTGGAATGTTCTAGTTTTTGAGGTAGAGTTGAGACAACCCTCACCTCCTGCCGTGTCAAATTTTGCTCTTCTGTGTATCTTTAGCATTTAATACTTGCACTGTTGCCATTACCCGCTTGGGAACAAATGGTTGTACTAAAATAGTTTGGCAGAGAATGTGCAGTTTCCTTACATCACTGAAATAAATGGGAAGGAGCTCCTGAGGTGGGAAGTGTGTTTTGTGGGTGTTACGTTCTTTCTGATCTTCAAAAATAGACCTGACTAGAGCTGCTGAAATGTTTTAAAGTATTTGTGCCTTGTCCATGAATTGCCTTTTGGCTTAAATTTCCTTGAGTGATTATATCGCTATACTAGAAAAGCTGAATTACTTGGAGGGCTCGCTTACACTTATGATGAATACAAATGTAGTATTCTGAAGACTATATTTTAATGCAGGTCAATATTTAGAAAATCAAAACTTGTAAATTTTTTTTTTTTTTTTTGGTACCAGGGATCAAACTCACAACCTTGTGTATGCCATGCAGGCGCTTGTGCTGCTGAGCTAAATCCTCGGCCCCTCAAAACTTGTAATTTTAAAAAATACTTAAAAAGTAAAAAATCTACATCCTCATTTAATTATATTCCCCAGAAATATTTGATGTTTTATTATTCATAAGTTTTGAATTCCTTGAATGTGAATTTGTTTCCTCCTTTAATACACGTCTAAATTTTTATCGTATCTAGATGGTTGATTTTTCACTATTTGCATTTTATTTTATTTTTTTTTGTTTTTGCCATTTTATATTCTTGCTGTTCAGCTAGTTCATTTCATCTTTCTTTGCCAGAAGATATTGAATTATATACAGCCCAAAATATCAACTTCAGAACCAGTTTTTAAAGTATTTTCTTCCTCCTTTCTGATGCTTTAGTTATAAGATGCTTTAAAGAAATATTTTCTTTGTCCTATGAAGTTAAATGATTCCACAAAAGTTTGTTAAAGTTTCCTGGCAGAAACTTCAAGTATGTTATAACTTATGTGACTGTGTTTTAAGCTTTATAAGAGACCTTTTCCCTCTTTTGGCTCCATTAGAACTGGATCCCCCCGGACCTTGCCCCAACTAGACATGTTCTGTGCAGGTAGCACATGCTCAACGCAGTGTGGATTTTAGTTTTATTTAGTATAACCGTAAGTTATAGCATAGCATTTTCAGTTGAATGTGACCCTAGTTACATTTTTTATTATTTGGGGTTTTTTGTTTGTTTGTTTTTGTTTTTTAATTTTTAGTACAAGGTCTTGCTGTGTAGTTCAGGCTAGTCTGGACTCACTGTGTAGCCCAGGCTGGCTTGAACTCATGGTGATCCTCCTGCCTCAGTTTCCTGAGTACTGGGATTAGAGGCATGTACCACCATGCCCAGCCCTAGTTATTGGTAAGACAGGTGCCATAGTGAGTATTTTGAAAACTCTTATAACAATAGGCATTTACACCCTAAATATTACAAAGGATAATTTAGGCGGTAATCATAACTCCACTTTAATACACTGACCTATACTTTTTACCTAGATGTGTTTTCAAAATTATTAAGGGAGTAAGTAATGTAATTTATAACTATTTTATAGATAAAATATAGTGTATCAATAGCCCAAAAAGTCTCTTATTTTCTAAATAAAGCAAAGAACCTTTTGACTAAGAGACACTGGAGTGTTTTGTTTTTGGCCCCTTTACTGAGAAATGATTAGTTTTTACTTAAGATTAACACCATTAAATCTTCATTAAAAGGAGGCTAGTAAAGAAAACTGTCCACTCTTTTCCTTTTTTCTGGTCTAAGTATTCATTGAGCACATGCTGCTTTTTGTTGAATTCTTCTGAATAATTTTAGTGCATTGTATGGATTAGATTATCTCCTTTAATTTATGTCTGGATAAATTTTCCCAAGTGCTGGGATTACAGGCATGTGCCACCATGGCTGGCTCACAAGATAAGTCTTGAATTGACTTTTTAAATAGTGATTCAAATCCCATAGCCTGGCTTTACTGGTGTCTAAAGTCCATTAGTAGTTATACCAGTGCCTCATCTAATGTTTCATTTCTTTCCTCAACTGCCTTATTTTCTTCTTTCAGCAACCACCCCAGTAATACCTATTTTTTCCTTTGTGACAATGCCGGTTGTATTTTCATTTCACTGAGACTGTGATTGTTACAAACTGGCAAAGTATGCAAGTGCTTTGTAGATTGTGATAGCAAAATAGCAACCTTGACTTTCTAGATCAACCCCGAAATAACAGCTTTCCATGGTGAAGGGAATGCTCCTGTGTCAACTGGTGTCCACTAGCTACTGTCACCATGGAGTGCTTGAAGTGTGGCTCACCAATGTGAGAAACAGAATTTTTCATTTTAGTTATTTATATTTAAATAGCCACATGTAGCTAGTGGGTATGTATTGTAATATGATAGCAAAATATTATATTGGACTGCATAGTTCTAAATGACCAGCTTTAACTAGCATCATTTCTTTATTGAGCATATGTAATTTTTGTGTACACCAGTTTTTAATCTCACAAATAATAGCTTTTTTTATGTTTAATGGAATTTTTGTGCTAGAAGAATGTTTTTGAGTTAGCTTCTTTTGTTTTAATTGTATTTAGCATCAAAATAGCCTTTCTCAAAATTAAAATGATTCTCATAATATTTAGATCACTAGTTAACAACAGCTTATATTCAAATGGGTGAAAATCATTTTACAATTTGTTTTAGAAACCCAGATTGATCAATTAGTATGGTTTTATAAAATTTACATGATTCTGCCAAGCCATTGTTGTGATTTTCTCATTATATATTTGGTTTTTAGTTTGTACTTTATGGCTTCTAGATTAGACTATGAGTTTCTATACTGTACTTGAGATTTTGCTGATATTTGCTTTCTAATTTGGGGGAAATAGGGCCATGGTTTTTTAATACATATGGCTTTATAATACATTGCATTGTACAGTTAAGACATACTGATGCTATCTTGAATTTTTAATAAACTAGTTGCATAGCTCCAAAGTCAGCGTTCCATTTAATGTTGCCAAAACTATGGCACAGAGTACTGCCAGATAAATTCACTGCCTTACTCTTTAGCATCTACTGTCACATATAGAGGTCTCTACTTTCTGATAGTTCAACTTAAAACTTCAGTTTTAGAGTAGTGATTCATATTTAGTAGAAAGTGAACTTTGAGTTTTGAACGTTGACCTTTTCCTGGGCTAGCAATATGTGATCCACCACTCCATGCCAGTGTAGGCAGTGGCAGTTAGCCACAGCTTCCAGTCAGCCACACAGTTGCAAGAGAAGACAGCAGATACCCCACACTGTAACCTGCTGCTAAATTGTTTGGTAGGTTAGGTTTATTAAAAGCGTTTTTGACCTGTGATATTTTCTCTTCACAATGGGTTTATTTGGTATACCTGCATCATAATTCAAGGAGTACTTCTATCTTTGTCGCTTTTTCTGTTCTCATAAAAGTAAAAAACTAATGCCCTCATTCCTATTAGTAGAAATTAAACGATACTTCTAAGGCTGATTTAATTAAAGGAAAAATAGAGGAATATGGGACAAAAATAAGTCAGGAAAAGAGTTAGGATTTTAGGCAAAGATTTAAAGCAGTAGAGATCTTAAAATAGGAATTTGAAGGGAAGATGACAAACTTGGATAATAAAGACACAATTTTTAAAAAATAAATTCACTTTAAGTGACCCATACTGTATTACCTGATATGATAGATTTACAGTGTATCTATGAAAACAATTTGGAGTAAAGTAGACATGTTCTCTTTAATCATGAGGGTGGGGCATCAAGGGAAAGATAAGTCCAGCTGCTATGTACATCTCTGAGCTAGGTTCCCATTTGACCTAAGTCTGTCTTGATGCAGCAGCACAGGCCAGCGAGGAGACGGTGTCATTTCGCCGTGAACGCAGTACATTTAGGCGCCAGGCAGTGCGGCGCCGGCACAATGCAGGGAGTAACCCTACCCCTCCTACCTTGCTCATCGGATCACCCTTAAGGTACGGTATTTTTAAATTCCACCAAGTTTAGCATGCATGCAGCAAACTTTCTAACCTGTTTTGTCAAGCTCAAGAAAGCATTGGAAGAGCTTTTTCTTTTTTCTTTTTTATATATTTCAGCTGTTTTACGCTTTCATTGCATGTGCCATGAGCCTATTGCAATATGCATGCCTTTCGTTGCATTTTTTAAGTAAAATAATCAGATTGGTCTTGTCAATTTTAAGTAGAAAAATCCTTTAGGGTAATTATAGAAACGTAAATAACAGCCTTAAATTAACTTTTCTTTTTTTTTAACCCAAATTAATAATATTAATACATCCTCCCAACATCTTGAACGTGTTTTATATAATTATGGGACCAAGTGTCACTAAAATATGATGCATTTTCATTTATATTGCTTAAAACTTGGTGTCTTTTATTTTACAATCACCAGGATCTAGTAAATGACACAGAACTAAAATATTTAATTTATGTAAAGTATAGTTATTTTAATATTGTTGTGTCTGTGTATATCTATGTTAATCTCTCAGTCCCTTATAGTGTATTCAACAAAACCATTTTTATTTTTTCTAATATTCCCAAGTAAGAAAACATCCATTTATAATACTGGGGATGCTTTCCATTAAATTTTTATTAAGTCTTTTATTCTTAAGTACATCAAATCTGATGAGATTGTATCTTGAATAAGAAATAATAAAAATCTATTTGAAAGAGTTATGCTTTGTTTTAAAAAGACAAAATATGAACCTCAATACATGTGCTTGCTTAAGCAGTGCATGCTTTACACTGTATACTTTTATTATCCTCTGTGCCCAAAAGCAACATGCAAATTATTTTTCTGTCATATTTTAATTTAAACTTAAGGAAGAGTAGTTGATGAAATAACTTGAGTGCATGATAGTTTAGAAGTGATACTCTCCCCTTCCCTTTTTAAAACCTTGTTCCTGAGTATAACAGAAATTGTTTCTTCAAACATTTCAGTTTATATTCTCTTGAGATTTAAGACTCAGTTATTTTCTTGTTTTGTCTTATAGCTGGGAACTTCATCTTTCATAGGTTCAAGTTCCTAATTCAGTAATGTATATTTATGTAAAAAATAATGTGGATTAAACCAATATTTATAATATAAAAATGGGAAGACAATCAATTTAAAAGAAACATTTGCTCTAGAAAACTTTTCTTTTTGTGAGGCGTTCTCTTCCATTTCTTTTTTACCTCCCTTCCTTTCCTCCTGAAGGAACTTCCCTTTCTGCTAGTGGATTTGGGACTTAGTCCCAAATGCAGAAAGAACTGAGCATTTTCTTTTGATTTTTCTATTTTGTTTCTAATTAATTTTGCCCCATGATTAATACTTGCCATAGACAACTTCTTTGTTTTCCTACTTGTTCCATGTTTATATTTCTTAACATTATTTAACTTTCTATTTTTAGTCTTTAAAAATCCTTGTATTCTTTGCCGCAAATGCACCTGCTGACTCTCACTGACCAAGCAACTCTAGACAAATTAGTTTCTTTCTCTTCCTGGTGGAATATTAAAGAGATACTATTTTATCTCCAACCAATCACATAGTAGTTTTCCATTTTTTTCTAGGGTTCTAAATGCATCATATCTAGGATATGGTGTAGAACTGATTGCTAAAGGGTTCACATTAGAATTTTTAAAAAGTATTCTTGTGGTAGTTAGGATATAATTTTTCTTAAGGTTCCAGGATATTTCCAGTATAAAAGTTGCGTGTATTCTAAATAAGCTGACCAGAATTTAGCTGTGAGGAATTAGAAATATCAATTTACTGAAATTATAGTTTGTAATTGTAAAAATATTCAGATAAAGTATATTACTGTTTTTTAACATGAGCTATCAAATAATTCCACCTTTATGGGATGGAATGTTCATTAAAAACGGAAAACTTATTTACCAAAAAGGAGATGTGACCATACTTTCATTACAATTACTATACAGTACTGTGTAAAGAAATACTAGTAAAATCTATAATAGGATCCCCTTATGTGTTCCAAGCCTCCCAGTGGATGCCTGAAACCTCAGATAGTACTAAACCCTGTATTATATTTTTTCCTACATAGTATATACATGCATCTAATAAAGTTTAATTTATAAATTTACCACAGTAAAACATTAATATTAATAACTGCTAATAGAACATTTGTAACTATATATTATAATTAGAGGTATTTAACAGTTACTAATTTTTTATTTCTGGAATTTTCAATTTAATATTTTCAGACTGCTGTTGACAGCAGGTAACTGGAACCATGGAAAGTAAAACCTTGATTAATGGAAAATACTGTATTTTAAATTTAATTTATTGTTTAAATAATGCCCATCCCCAGAGCAGCTTGTTAAAATGTATGCTTGTAAGGATTGGGAGTGAATCATCAATTCACTTAAAAAGAATTTGCATATTTTTTATAATGGTTATTAGAATAAACTTAGATTTTTTTTTTTCTTTAAGATAGGATCTCACTTTGTAGTCCAAGCCACTCTTACACTGGCTATGGAACCTAGCTGTCTTCAACTCCCAATCCTCCTGCTTAGCCTTCTGAGTGCTGAAATTACAGACATATATCACTACACCGCCTAGAATTTATATTTTAAGTGTTTTTAAATTAAGTTACTCATATAGGTAGGTTTTGTAGGCCTTTACTTAAAATCCTCCTAGTTACAAGATCTACAAGTGTTTTTAAATTATAATAAAAATATTAAAGAGTCCTGTATTAACCTAAATTTCCTGTGTTTTTGAATTCTAGTTAATATCCTGGAGTGGAAAGAAATCATCAGTGATTTAGGGGCAGGGAAAAAAGAGTTAGTGTACTTACTTGATGTGTTTTTAAGAGTAGAAGGTTGAGGCCGGGGATCTAGCTCAGTGGCCTAAGCGCCTGCCTGACAAGCGCAAGGTCATGAGTCCAATCCCCGGTGCCGCAAAAAAACAAAAAACAAAAAAACAATATAAGGTTGAAAGATATATAATAAGGTCATAATCATATGTGAGAAAGCATGATTAGAAACTCATAGGGATCATTTTGTGGTCAGACATAAAGTCACCAAATATTTGTTGCTTGTGTACTATGTTCAAGACACTTTGTTCTGTGGGATCAAGACATGCTATATTTTAGTCGGGGAGACACATACGAAGGTAACTGACAGCAATATAAGGCAGAATGTTCAGCTACTGCTTCAGTGGTTCAGAGAAAGGAAAGACAGACCAGCTATTCTTCTGTTGTTGAAATTAGAAACGTTAGTAAATATGATTTGCATTGTCAGTGATACCACTTGTACCTCATAATTACAGACCCAAATTTTTACCTTCCTTTGACTGTGTTTTAGTTAGTACCTTTTGTCAAAGTGATAGGTTTACAGTGTAATTAGAACTGTAAAAAGATGTGTTCATGCCAATTACTAGTTTGAAATGAAGTACAGCCTTCCAGGGAAATGTTTCCTGACACTGTGCAAACATGACAGGCTTTATTGTTGTTGAAGTGTTTGAAAAGGGAAGTAAACATCTTATTACTAGCTTTGGAAGTTAAAAAAAAGTTTGACATTTATAATCACAGATTTTGGCTAATTTCTTTTTTTGGAGTTGATTTTTATGCACAGAATAGTATTTTGAAAACATTTTGTGTATTTGGATGTACAATGCATCTCTGAGTTGAAGATAGACTTTAGCGTGAGCATATTTAAGAATATACTATATGATTGCACCTTGGTTATAACTTTAAGTGAAAAAAAAATGATGGAAAATTTTGCTGAATATTCTACAAAATTCCACTATCTTCTGAATCTGAAAGGACATAATATTTGAACTACTTAAATGTGTTTTTCTATTTTCTCTCATGAAATTGGTTTATTTTGGTAAGGTTTGTGAGTAAGTTTAAATAGCTCCTGAGGAAAAGTAACACATCAACTGTATAAATATAGGAAGACAAAAACTTTGTTCTCAATATCATCTCTTGATTTATATATATTGTACAATGGTCCTAATCCAAAGAAGTTGTTAACTCATTTATGTAGCCCAGACTAGTCTCGAACTCATGGTGGTCCTCCTGCCTCAGCCTCCCATGTGCAAGAATTACAGGCATGCACCACCATGCCTGGCTCGTTGTGTACATTCTTATACTCTGCTGAGAATGTGTACTTTTTTATATCTCTAAAAGAGGCCTGAAAAAATGAATGTTGTTGGTATTTTACAGAACGTTCTACAATGATACAAATATTCTATAATCTGAACTATCCAATATAGTGATGCTTATTACTAGTGACAGCCCATTTAGGTAGGCTGTTAGCTATGGCAGCCAATGGTTATGTGGTTACTGAGCACTTGAAATGGTCAGTGTGACTGAGGAGCTAAAATTTTTAATTAGATGTTCCCAGGTTTCTGTGTTAGACAGTGTAGTCCAGAGTATTCTATTGCCATCACCAAAAGACTAAGCAATACACTGTATGCAGCATTTTCTACTTAGCCTTTAGTTCATGAGCATTCTACAGCAGTTTTTTTTATAGGTGCCAGAGAAACCACTACATTGAATGCAAGGGATTAGAGACAAATTGATACTCATTAAAAATGATGAAGTAACTAAATGGGGTTATCCTTGTTCTTAGAAGTCTGTTTTAGTAACAGACTCTCAGATTGTTTAAAGTAATCTTAAATTGACAGAATGCAATGTTGCATTGAACATCATGAGCAGAATAATGTATAATGAAAATGTTTTCATGAATTTCATCAGTTTGACTACATAGTTGTTAAATTTTGTATTATATTAAATTTATAAGATATAAATGAGTTAACATAAAAAACCAAATAATCTTGTAAATAATTTTAATAATAAATTTATAACAATATGCTTAATAGCTTAAAGACTTTATAAATCTAGAAAAGACTAGAATATCCTTGGAGAAATCACAGGTTTCCAAATTATTAAGCTTTTCTAAAATGATGAATCGTTGTTAATGAAACTATAATATGGATTGAAAAAGAAAATAACAAAATTTGTTGAAGGAGCATAATTGGTAACTAACCATTGGTATATAAAATGTGCGGCATTATTTCATTAATATGTAGGCCTTTTATACATAATGCTTTGTATCTGTCTGCTTCTGTCACTGTCCCAATGGTCATTTTTATTTCATTTGGTTAAGTTTTCCTGGGTCTTATATTAGTTTGTGATTTTTCTTTAATTTAAAATTGTCATCTTGGTTGCAGTTGATAAAGATTCTTTGATTTTCAAATACATAGAACTTTGTTTTATTGTGAATTTGAGATCCCAGAATATTTGAAAGAAAATTCTAGAGTTACTATGAGACTCAGACTGCAAAATAGGGTTCACTATTGGGGACCAGCCACAACACACATATTCTTTGCTGTTTCTGTTTCTTTAACACTAGAATTTAGTTGGCTTTGAGATGGAATAGAGTTGCAGATTAACCAGTCTACATATATATTAAATATTTGCTGGGTTCATCATTATGGATCAAATTAATGATGACCAGAACATTTAGGTTGTCAGTGTAATTTGTATATATTGCTGGGTTTCTTGGCTCTTTGTTAGGTTATGTTGAAAAAGTATCTGTGAAATCAGTTTTCTACATTGATTTCATTCTAGCTGTTGTTTTCTCTTTTCTCCCCTGTAATGTCTCCCCAATCCATGTTTTTTCGTAGCCTTCAAGATGGTCAGCAAGGCCAGCAGTCCACAGCCCAGGTCAAAGTCCAGTCCCGTCCCCCTTCTCAGGCTGCAGTGCTCAGTGCTAGTGCCTCCTTGCTGGTGAGAAATGGGAGTGTCCACTTAGAAGCATCACATGACAATGCATCTGCTGTAGGCGGTAGCAGTTTGCACGATGAACTTGGTATGCAGGCCTTACATAATCTTGGTGGTACAAAACTTTAATGTGGCAGATAATGGGTAACAATGATTGCAATTCTTTCTTGAGACAGCTTTATTTTGGAGCTATGTGTAGGAGCATCGTTTATGTAGGATTTGTCCTGTGTACAAGGAAAATTTGACCTTTTTTTGTGTGTGTGTCTCTACCCTTCTTTGGAGCATGTCTATTATTAATGGGTGGTTAATATTTTAGTATACATTTTAGTGTTGTCTTAAAATGATTTGAGGAAATTTGTTATTCCTAGGCATTTGTACCATGTGGAAAAATGTTAATTTTTTAAAAATTGCCTTGACTAAACTTTCAGTTTTTAAAATTCTTTGTACTATATCTATATATAGGAAAGGCAAAGTGTTTCTAATGGTTTCTTACTATAGAATGTTTCTTTTAGGTATTGTGTGTTTTATATATGTCCAGTTGTAGTAGGATGTATTCTAATTCTAAATGCAATATTCTGAGGATAGTGGCTCTGTGCTAATATCAAATAATAAGTTTATAAAGTTTATTTTTTCTATTGAATGTATCTACAAATATATAAGTAAATTCCTAGTTAATTCTTAGAGATGTAGTATAGTATGCAGCCTCTGTAATACTATATACCCACTCAAATAGCTGCTTTTATGGATTAGTAATTAAAGCCTGGATTTTATACTGTTTCGTATTTCTGTACATGAACCACCATTCTTGTGCTCAGAATGCACATTAATAACGGCTTAAGTAAATATAATGAAGATCTTGTTACTCAGAAATATCCTTTTGAAAGCATTTACTAATATGATTTTATCAGTATTATAATTGCTTTTTACTTACGAAGGTGAAAATCCAGTTGAAGCTTTAATTGCAGGGCTATCATAGTGTAAGTTGCCAAAATTAGGCTTAATAAAACTGTGTGTGCTATCTAGTCATTGACTCTTTTTCGATTTTGTAAAAAAAAAAGTTACAGGGAGACATTAATAAAGGCATATATATACATGTGGATGATAAAATCATTGACAAATCTTACAGAAACTTGAAAATGGTCATCTAAGATATTTGTAACATTAGAATACATGATTTTATATATTCAGTGAGAAGACAGTAAAACACTGTTGTTGTTGTTGTTGTTGTTATTGTTGTTTGTCTTTTTAAGACAGGGTCTCACTACACAGTTCAGGCTGGCCTTGGGCTTACTTTGTATCCCAGGCTGGTCTTGAACTTGCAACAATCCTCCTGCCTCAGCTTCCTGAGTGCTGGGATTGCAGAAGTGCGCCACCACACCCAGTTTAGTAAAACACTTTAAATTTAGAATGTGTTTGTTTTTGACTTTGTCATTTGGAGAGGAAGAAAGTCTCTTAAGGAGAATGCTGGTGAGGTAGTAAGGTATTGTTTTGCATAGCTACTTGTTTTAATTAAAAGTGGAATATTTTTTAGTTGTAACTATAATCAGCTATGTGATAACATTAATACTCTTACAGACAAAGGTTTGTGAATCTGTAAATGTAAAGTTACAGTTTTTTTGTTTGTCCATTGGCTTTATGATAGTAGGTTGGCTGAAGTAACAGACTTCATTTTGATCCATTTGCAGTCTTTTAGACTTTTATCAGATCAAGGAAAAAATAAAATAGTTAATTTTCCTCAATAAAAATTCCTAGTTTGCTTAAAAATTAGCTAAGCAGGCATTCATTATAAAAACCTCATTTTAAAACCATGTATAGATTATTGAAAATAAATGTATCTGACCTATTTTGCCATTCTGTAGATAAAACCCCTCTTCTGATTGGAAATGTCTAGAACTGTAATACTTTTGTGGCATGATTTAATTTTGTGCGTGATTTTAATTAAGAGTAGTAAGGTAATTCTTGAGTACTAGTTACTCAGGTTAGTCATGATATTCGCTAGGTATAGAGTATTTACACAGGACTGTTTCCTTGCAGATACAACTACTTGTATAGAAAACGTTTAAGCATACACTTTCTACATGTGAAATAGGTATTATATGTTTTTATTGTATTACATACATATGTATACATTTTCTTATGTAAACCATATGTACACAGACACAGAGGCACTCAAATCTGTATTCAGCAAGCATAATTATTAATCACAGTTTTAGAAATGGAATTATAAGTGATACAGTTTTAAAGGAAGAACTTGGGTAATTCACTTTCTCGTAGACTTCATTCCCATGAATTGCTAGTTAAAAAAAAAAAAGCTCAAGTGACATAGGGATGGGTAAATTTTGAAGTTTACATTTTTGAAAAGGAAATTGCCATTAGAATTTCTCAAATCTTACCAAGTAATATGTTTCACATCTTAAAGTTTCATTTCATTCTGATGAGTTTTTTATCAGACTTGATTATTACAATATTTCATACTTTTTGTGAATTAAACTATAATGCTCAGTAAAACAGTCTGTGGTTCAGTGCCCAGTGTTGGCCACACAGAGGACTAAATTCAGGTGGCATTAAAGATCTATTTTATATTTGCTGCGTTGCTTCTATAAAACATGGCAGTCATTTCCCATTTTTATGTTAATTCCACCTTTTTAATGAATGCTAGTAAATTGATGCAATGCTGAAGGATGCCTCTAGAGCTGATAATTATAGTCTTCATATGGAACATAACATCGCAAAGCAAATGTTCTAGATAAGATCAGGTAATAGAGTGGAAAAATTGGCACGTGTGTATGAAATCAGTGGTAGCAGTGGTAATGATATACCTTGGAAAGTATGTAAAATTTTAATTTTGTCTCTATTTGAAAAATTTAAGAATTCTTAACAGTACAGACAAGAAAGGAACATAAGGGAATTTTGTATTTATCAATGTATAAATATAGGGTTAAATTTGGTTAATGTTTTATGGGTTTAAAAATCGACACTTGAATTGATTTTTCAGGAAATTTTTTGATTGTTTGCTTTACTACTA
>RJWT010011208.1:0-16469 GCA_004365215.1 Cuniculus paca
TATCTAGAGCCGAATTGGCATAAAGACAAAGAGTGCAAAAACAACTAGTTAGAAAAATCTTCAGGCAATAAATAATAAATTTTCATAGAATTTATTGATTTGCCACCTTAAAACTGGGATGTCTTGGGTTTTATGACCCTTTAGAAGCTTTTGACTGTCTTTGGCTGGTTTATAGTCTTTCATTCCAAGTGGCTTATCTCAATGTTCAAAACAAGAAAGCAAATAAAATACTAAAATGGAAACAACATCTAGAATTTTCTAGATGCACACACACATACACACATTTATTCACATACACACTGATAGATAAGTACATGCAAATAATTTCATCTTATTAAAACAGTATAGTTGAAGTAGTGTATTACTGGGTCAGATTTTCTGAAATTCAAATTTAATTGCTTCGTTTCCCTACTTTAAAATGCCTTGTGAGGATCTCCATTGAATTTGGATTAATGTTTAAATTCTTGGCATGTTATATCTTTTATAATCTATATCTTAGCCTTATCTCTTAGAAAACATCTTCTCCTTCAGTCCTACCATGGGCCTCAGATGCTTTTTGTTTCCCTGACAAAAAAGGTGCGGTGCCTCTTCCAAAAAATCTACCCTCTTCTCCATATTGGGCCTAGTTTCTTGTCTCTCACTATACATTTTGCTTTGTATAGCTCTGTTTTATTATATACAAAGTGATCTTCCTTACAGTATGTTCTTCTCAAGGGTATGGGCACTGCCCATATCATCACTATAGCTCTAAAATGTGGCTCATCACAGTGCAAGCTCAAAATATTTATTTGTTAGGCTAAACAGAATTGTATTTAGTGAAGCACTATATAAGTGACTAAAAACTACCCAAGTGGAGTGGAAATTGATATGACTTTCCCAATGATGGGCACATCCCTGTTTAGACAGGCTACATGTCCACAGGATACACGTCTGCCTCAGGATGAAGGAAGACTGGAAACAGTGTAGAAGCAGGCCTGGTAGGCTTCATTTTTACCCTGTGTTGCTGCTCATGTACCTTTTATCTCTTCTTTCCCTGAATCATTTGCCACATCAGCACACATGCACTTCTAGGAACCCTCACCATAGAATGGCCAACTGCCCATGAGAGCAATGAGTGGCTGGGATGTGTGAAAAGTTTGAGGCTGATTGCTTCATATGGAGACTTCACTTAGATTTGGGCAACTTCAAGAGTCAAGCAGATGTCACTATGAGAAGAACACTGAAATAGATTTTTAAAAAACTGTATTTGGTATTGTATTAAAAATGGTGGAGTAGAGACTGGCAGGAAAACATACCTTCTATGGGACCTGAAATCAAGACACCTGGAAAGCAACAAATTGGTGAAGACAAAAAAATTGATCTCTGGGAACTGGGAGGGGGATGACATGAAAAACAGAAACCACAGAGAAGCTGGAGAATGGAGCACAACACAGATAAAATAATGAAGCAAGCAAAGAAGAAAATAGAATGATTATCAGCAGCAAAACTCAGCCTCTTCAAGATCTGGAATTCAGAAGAGGGTGAGGGAGAGAGACAGAGAAGTATATCATCAGGTATCAGGAAGAAAATTACAAGAAAATTAGAAACTACAGAAAAGTTGGAACAATGGACCATAATACAGAGAAAAGAACAAAACAATCTGGACTGCCTTGCAGCTCACAGCTCACAGAAAGTGGAACCTGGCTTCACAGATGTAAGGTAAGTGCTCAGGGCCAGGAGACCCAGGGAAAAATGGTGGCAGGTTGGGTTGGTGGCATGGACTGTAGGGAACTGCAAAAGCAGTGTAGAGGTTTTTTCTGAGGGACTCCCACACATCAGGCAACAGTGTAAGAGGAATTCCAGTGTGGGAACCTGCTATGTCACCAAAGAGTACTTTAGTAAGCACGATTGTGGGAAACGGTTATTTACATCTGGAACTCAAAACAATTACAAAATATCTTGATTTCAGGGCTCCCAGTGTTAACCCTCCACAGTGACTGAGAGACAGCCCCAAGGAGACAGTTAAGGACAGGGAACAGGCTAGAAAGAGATCCACTGAGAAGTTTAAGCACAGGCTAGGAAAGGCATTGGCCTGTCCTGATGGTGAGAATCCAGACCTAGCTTGGGTTGTTCTCAGAAATAGCTGGGTCTGAAGGCAAGTAAAGCAAAATGAAGTAAATAAAGCTGAGAAGATGAGGCAACAAAATGCCCCACAAAACTCCCAACTTCTGCAAAGCCAGTCCATGGGGCATTAAGGGAAAGGGAAAACAAAAGCCACACAGCTGAATTATTAAAAAAGACAACAGGAAATTAAAACAGATTACTGAGTCACTCAGCAAGTTCACAGAAGATAGAGCAGTGGTAGCAAAACAACACCACATGTGCCACAATAGGCTGTTTGTATCACTGAAATCTCTAAAAGGTTTGTCATCACTGAGATAGATAGATAATGGATATAATAAAATGATCAGGGACCTTAAAGATCACACTAATAAAATGCTAGTTGAGCTAAATTAAAAAATACAAAACATAAATAACCAGTTTAGCAAAGCATTGAGTCCATGAAAAGTCCTATACAGAAATTCAGGAGATTGAAAATTATAGTGAAAGTCTGAGTAGCAGAAGCAACCCATGTGAGGACAGAATATCAGAATTAGATGATAGGAATGCTTTCAAAGGGTTTCAGAGATATCTAAAAGGCTTTCAGAAATACTTTAAAAACCACAAGACAACATGAAAAATGGATCCACAGTTGCTGAATGATACAAAGAAAACTAATATAAGATTAACTGGATTAAGTGCAAAATCAGAAGATAGCACAAAGAACCCAAAGAACCTGTTTACAGAAATAGCAGAAAAATTTCCAAATAAGAGAAAATAATTTAACATAAATATAAGTACGGTATATGAAATCTCAAATAATGACAATCAAAAGACAACCTCTTCATGTCACATCATAGTCAAAATCTAAGAAGTCCAACAAAGGGACAAAATCTTAAAAGTTTATAGATAAAATAGCAAAGTACTTAAAAAGATAAATCTATGAGAATTATGGAATATTTCTGAACACAAACCTTACCAGTCAGGAAAGCCTGAAGTGAAGTGTTTTAAGTCCTAAAATAAAACAACATCCAACCCAAATTTATATATTCTACAAGACATTCTTACAAAATTGATGAAGACATCCAGGTATAATGGCACATGTCTGTAATCCCAGCACTTGGGAGGCAAAGGCAGGAGGATTACCATGAATTTGAGGCCAATTTGGGCTACATAAGTGAGTTCGAGCCCAGCCTGCCCTACACAGTAAGACCCTGCCTCAAAAAAATTGATGAAGACGTAAGGTATTTCCATGACAAAGAGCACCTCAAGAAATTCATGATCACCAAATTAGCACTACAAAAAATTCTCATGGATATCCTAAAAAGAGATAATGAAGCCAACAATGTCAAAAATCTAATAAAATAAATGTACCTGACAGAGTTGACAGTTAAGCAGAAAGAAGGCTGAGGAAAAGAGGGAAATCAGTAATAGGAAAATAATGTCTTCACAGGGACAAGTCAACATCTTACAGTAATAGCTCTCGGTATGAATGGTCTCAATTCTACAATCAAGAGTCACAGATTGGAAGAATGGATCAAGAAACAAAACCCAGTGACATGAAGTATACAAGGAACACATTTAATCTAAAAAGAAATTCAGGGATTAAAAATCAGAGGATATAAAAAACTATTTCTGTGAACTCAGGAAAAAACAAAACAGCAGTAGCTATCCTAGTTCCAGAAAAGTGGATTTCAAGACAAAACTGGTCAGAAGAGGCAAAGAAGGTCATTACATATTGGTTAAGGGAATAGTTCAACAGGAAGAGATAACAAATATAAATATATATTCTCTACACATGCATATGACCAACTTCATAAAATGAACACTATTGGTCAAAAACAGATAAACATAAACACAATCATAATGAGGGACCTAATATCTGACTAATACATCAACTAGACAAACAAAAATCAACAAACAAGATAGCTGATCCACATGTTCAAACAAATGGATTATTTACAGTGTTCCACCCAACAACAAAATATGCATTCTTCTCAGGAGCACATGGAAATTTCTCCAAAATAGACTACATACTATTCTACCAAGCACTCTTAAGTGCAAAAAAATGGGAATTATTCCACATATACTATCAAATCATAAAACATTGAAGCTCATAGCAATAGAAACAACAATAATTATACAAAAAATGAAAAACAAACAATACCGTCTTGGATAAACAATGGGTCACAGAAGAAATGGAATAAAACACTAATACCTAGATTCAAATGATAATGCCTGTAAAAAAAAAGATACCAGAACCTATGGGACACAATGAAAGTAGTCTTAAGAGGAAATCTTATACCTATGATTTCCCCAGCAGAAAAACAGTGAGTCCAAATAAATAACCTAAGGGTGGACCTCAAGGTCCTAGAAAAACAAGAACAATCCAAACCCAAAGTTAGTGTAAGGAAAGAAATTGTAAAGATCCAAGCAGAAATCAGAAAAATTAAAACTGAAAGAACAATATAAAAGTCATTGAATTAAAAAGCTGATTCTTTCAAAAAATAAACAAAAAACACAATCCCTCTAGTCAATCATAGTCAAAAAATGAGAGAAAAGACCCAAATAAATGCAATTAAAATGAAAAAGTTAAAATTACAACAGACTCTAAGTCCTAGTAATTACTTTGAGAACATGTACTCTAATAAAATAGAGATTCAGAAGAAATGTATAGATTCCTAAATTCATGTGAACTATCAAAACTGAACCAAAGAAGTTATAAAAGCCCTGAATTATCTGATATCAGGTAATAATCCTATAAAAAACTACCAACTAATAAAGACCGAGGTCCCAGTAGATTCACTGCTGAATTCTACAAGAACTTTAGGGAAACTCTAATGGCAATCCTCCTCAAACTTTTTCATGAAATTAAAAGGGGGAAGAAATACTCTGAAAATCATTCTTGGAAATTAGTGTTATCCTAGTTCCAAAACCAGAAAAGGACCCAACCAAAAAAGAGAATTACAGACCAATTTCTTTAATGAAAATAGACACAAAATTTCTCAACAAGATTCATGCAAATGGATTGCAATAAATCATCAAATACCTCATGGCCAAGTAAGATGCATCACACAGAGGCAGGTATGATTCTACATATGCAAATCAATCAGTATAATATATCACATAAACAGAAATGAGAACAAAAATCATATGATCATCTCAATTGACCCTGAAAAAGTCTTTGACAAAATCCAACACCCATTTATGATAAAAGAGAACTGAAGAAAATAAGTATAGTCTCTCAAGCTGACAAAAGCCATTTATGACAAACCAATGAATGACATCATATTAAATAGGGAGAAGCTGAAAGCTTTCCCTCGAAAATCAGGAATAAGATAAGGATGTTCACAATCACCATTCCTGTTCAATGCAGTTCTTGAAACATTAGCCAGAGATATCAGGCAAGAGAAAGAAAGAAAACGAATATGCATAGAAATGAAAGAAGTTATCATTATTTGAGGATGATATGATTCTTTACATAGAAGACCACAAAAATTCCACCAAAAGATTCATTGAATAATAACTAAAATCAGCAAGATGGCAGGATACAAAAAGCAGGAGACAAAAAGCCAATAGCATTGCTGTATGCCAGTAATTAACTCACTAAAAAAGAAATTTGGATACAATACTATTCACAAGAGAGTCAAGAAAAATTAAATAATCAGGAATTAACCTAATACAAGAAATGAAAGAACTCTATAATGAAAAATACACTTCATAAAAAAGAGAAATAAAAATACAGTATTCTGAAAAAATGAATCAAAGAGGACCTCAGAAAATGAAAAAAAATCCCCTATTCCTGGATAGGCAGAACAAATATTGTCAAAATGACTATACTTCCAAAACTGATATATACATTTAATGTAATCTCAATCAAAATAATAATCATATTCCCCACAGAACTGGAGAAAAAAATTCCTAAAATTTATATAGAACCAGAGGAGACTCATAATGGCAAAGGAAATCCTGTGCAATAAGAGCAAGGAAGGAGACACCGTAATTCCAGACTTCCAGTTATACTACAAAAATACGTTAACAAAACCAAGCATGTTACTGGGAAAAATACAGCCATGTGGCTCAAGGGAACAAAATAGAGTGTTCAGAAGGAAGTCCTGGTACAGTCAGCTGCCTGATTTTTGAAAAAGGGGCCAAATATTTAAAGAAAGATGGCCTCTTTAAGAAATGGTGCTGGGACAACTGGCTATCTACATGTAGAAGATTGAATCCAGACCCAAATCACTTACTGTATGTACTAAGCTAAAATAAAAAATTCATCAAAGATCTAAACATTGGTAAAAAAAACCCCACAGTTTGCTCAAAGATAAAATAGATGAAACACTTAAAGACACAGGCATATACAGGGACTTTCTGAAGAGAACCCCAGTTACAGAAGAAATACCATCATCAACAAATGGAATGATATCAAATTACAAAGCTACTGCACAGCAAAGGAAACAACTGAGGGGAAAGACAACCTATAGTATGGAAAAAAATTTTTGCCAATCATTCATGAGACAGAGGACTAATATATAAACTATATAAAGAACTCAAAAATTAGACCTGTTGTCTTACTTTTTTCATGGCTGAGATACAAAATACCTGACATTCACAAGTTAAAGAAAAGATTTATTTTATCTCAGTCTGTAGGGGTTTCAGTCCATAGTCAGCTGGTTCCAAGGCAGTATGGCATGGCACAGGGGCATCACAGAGGAGAAACTGTCCATGGCAGAGCAGGCAGGAGGCAGCAAAGCAGCAAACTAGCAGACAGCAAGTCTGCCTTCTTTCCCTTTTATCCCATCTAGGCTACAAGCATTTTGGATGGTGTTACTTGCACTCAGGATGGGCCTGCCCATTATCCATATTCAGAACTATGCTCATTCAAATCAATGAACTAATTTAGCCCCTTGCACCTTTTATCCCAGTATTACATGCCCTAGATCCAGGCTGCTCCAAAAATCCCCAACTATGAGCACATGAGGCTTTGGGGGGACATTTAGATACAAGCCATAACACTCCACCACTGGCCCTTGAAAGACTCATACACATACCTTTATGCAAAAGGCATATAGTCCATCTCTAAGAATTGCCAAAGTTGTAACAGTTTCAGCTTTGCTGCAAAATCCAAGTCCAAAGTCACCTTTGAGATTTAAGGCAAACTCAGCTGTGTGCCCCTGTACAAATGAAAAAAAAAAAGTTAAACACTTCCAACATACAATGCACAAGATAAACATTCCCATTCCAAAAGGTGCAAATAGGAGATAAAAAGGAATAGGACCAAAACAAGACCAAAATCCAGCAGGACAAATGTTAATTTCCCATAATTCCATGTCCCACATCCAGGACAGCCTGTGGCAAGATGTGAACTCCAAAGGGCTTTGGTGTTTCTGCCCCTGTGGCACTGTTGGAAGTTGCAGCTCTCCTCACTTCTTGCAACTTTCCCCAAATGATTCATTTTCCTGGTTTCTCCACTGCACTTTTGGCTCCACATTCATGGCTTCACAGAGGCCATGCCACCTGGCCACACCACCTGGCCTACATTCTGAAATCTCGGTGGAAACCTTCTTGACTCCACCACTCTTGGATTCTGCATGCACCTGACACCCGCACCATGTGGATGACACCAAGGTCTACCACCAGCTGAAGCAGTAGCAAGGCTTCCTCCTCTCTTAACTGTATAGGTTAAGTTTCAATTTCAAGGAACATATTCTCTAGGTCACTGTCATTCTGGAATATGGTGCTCTGGGCCTCTGTTCTCAAAACAAAATCTTTTCCTTTTGCAA
Organism: Cuniculus paca; assembly: GCA_004365215.1. Classification (NCBI taxonomy): domain Eukaryota; kingdom Metazoa; phylum Chordata; class Mammalia; order Rodentia; family Cuniculidae; genus Cuniculus; species Cuniculus paca. Next base: position 7,863 of record RJWT010011208.1, read on the forward strand.
TTTTGAGACTGCAATGGGTAGAGTCCTTCTGGTTCTTGTGATTCTCTCAGAATAGTTCCAAAGTTCTTGAGTTTTTAATGCCAATCATTTCAGAAACCAGGAGCTTTTCTTCTCTACTCCAGCAACTCTACTGGAATTTTCTTTTTTTCCAAACTCATAACTTTTAAAATCATCCTGCTGTGTCATTTGCTCCTCAATCTCAAGGTAGAGCTGGCCCAAAGCCCCTAACAGTAGCCATTTCACCACTTCAACTTTAGACTGTCTTAAAATTCTGCTAGATTAATTAGCCTGCCTCCCTTAATCTTGGTCTCAGGGAATGTCTCTAGACATAAACAAAAAGCAGGTAAATTTTCAACCAGAGTATAGCACACATGCTTTACAGTTCAACCGCCATTGGAGTCCTTCTTCCCAATTGAAACCTCCTAAGCCCACTCTTTTTCAGCTGCATTACAGTCAACATCCTGGTCCTCTGAATTCTGACCTGCATCTGATTCACAGCACTTCAGGGCTGCTTGTTGAGCTGGCATCTCCAAACCTTTCAAAACTCTTCCTACAAGCTAGTTCCAAAGGCTCCTGTACCTCATGGTCAAGTACAGTCACAACATCTGTCTTAGTTATTTTCTCATTGATGAGACAAAATACCCAACAGTCAAGGTTAAAGGAGGAAAGGTTTATTTTAGCTTACAGATTATGGAGGTTTAAGTCCAGAGTTGGCTGGCTCTAAGGCAGGGTTGCATGGAAGAGGGTCATCCTAGAGGAGAAACAGTCCATGCGTAAGCAGGCAGGAGGCAGCCAGTCAGCATTCTTTCCCTTTTATCTCATCTAGGCTACAAGACTTTCAGGTAACGCCACCCACACCTAGAGAGGGTCTTCCCATTATTCATATTCAGAGCTATGCTAATTCAAATCAATGGACTAGTTTAGTACCACATCCTTAACCCCAGTGTCATACATCCCAGATTCAGCCAATTCCAAACAGCCCCACCTATAGCACATGTGGCTTTGGGGAGACATCTAGATACACACCATAACACCCCTCAAAACAAGAGACCCAATCAAAAAATGAGCAACTGAAATGCATAGCTATTTCACAGAAGAAGTATAAATATTGAGTGAACACATGAAAAAAATCTTCACATCGCTGGCCATTAGAGAAATATGAATTAAACCAACACTGGGATTCCATCTTACTTCAGAATGAGTGACTTTCATCAAGAAATCAAATAATTACAAAAAGAAATTAAGTAATAACAAATGCTGATGAGGCTTCAGGGAAAACAGAACCCCTCTACATTGGTGATATGCATATAAACTATTGCAACCACTATGGAAACCAGCATAGAGATTTTTGAAAAAACTAAAAATATGAATTCCATTTGACCAAGATATTTCCCTTCTAGGTATCTTCCTGACAGAGTTAAAGATGTCATATTACAGTGACACATGCATACCTATGTTCATAGAAGCACAAATTTTTTTCTTTTCAGGTTGGCAAAAGTTTCTACATTTAATTGAGCACCGGTTGGGACATTTCTTTTTTTGAGGTTGGCAAAAGTTTCTAAATTTAATTGAGCACAGGTTAGGACATTTTTTTTTCAGCAAAATTATGTATTTATTTTGTGACTGTGCCAAGTCTGAAAAGAGAATTTGGGATTTAATTTTTATTTTTTAAATTTAATTTAAGTTTTTATTTTAAATGGAAAAAAACCCACAGAAAACAAAAACAAAAAATCAAGACATGCAACCAACAACTACAAGAATAGCAAAAAACACAAAACAATAACAGTATAGGCTTTCAAAACAAGATGATAGGAATTTAACAATGGTTGTAATATTACATATTGTTATCTTCAAAACAGTTGCTTAGATTACCAGATATAGACATGTAAAGTTGATCTGAGTATTAACTGTTCTTTCTCAATAATAGAATTAGTAGTATAACCATCTTAGCTATTATATATATTTATATATATAATAATTTATATAATTTTCCTTTTCCCTTCCTTTTCTCCTTTTCCCAATCCAAGTTATTTTTCTACTTTGAGCAGTTTCTTACCCTTACACAATATATGTTGTAGATTTTGGATATTTACTCTTTCAGTTTCTTACAATAGGGAGACAATATACTACTTACACATGTGAGTTTGATTTATTTCACTTATGTGTATGGTCTCAAGTCACATCCAATTACATATAAAAGCCTCGATGTGATCCTTCTTTATAGCTGAGTAGTACTCCATTGTATAAAAATACCATATCTTTCTTATCCATTCTTTGGCTGATGCATATTTATGTTGTTTCCAAGATTTAGGTATTACAAATTGTGCTGCTATAAATATGGGTACACATATATCACTGTGATGTGATGTTTTCAATGTCTCTGAGAAAATGCCCAAAAGTGGGATAGCTGGGTCAAATGGGACCTCTAATTCTAGCATTTTGAGGAACTTGCACACTGATTTCCACAGTAGTTGTACCAGCCAACACTCCCCCCAACAGTGGAGAAAGGTTCCTTTTTCCCAACAGCCCCTCCAGCATTTGTTATTGGTTGATTTCTTGATCTTCGCCATTCTTTCTGGAGTGAATGGAATCTCAGCATTGTTTTAATTTGCAATTCTCTAATGACCAATGATGCTGAACACTTTTTCATATATTTATTTGCCATTTGTATATCTTCATCTAAGAAGTGTGTATTCATCCCAGGTGCCCATTTTTGGATTGGGTCTTTGAATTTGGGGGGCCTTAATTCTTTATATGTTCTAGGGTAATATTTGCTTCCAGGAATGAGTTAGGGAAAATTGCTTCCCTTTCAATTTCCTTGAAGAGTTAGAGGAGTGTTAGCATTAAGTCTTCCTAAATTTCTTGTAGAATTCAGCAGTAAATCCATCAGGACCTGGGCATTTCTTTGTTGGTAAGGTTTTAATTACATTTTCAACGTCATTAATTGGAGTTAGATTATTCAGCAGTTTTACATCTACTTGATCCAGCTTTAGTAATTCATATGTTTCCAGGAAGTTGTCCATTTCTTCTGTGTTATCAAGCCTATGATATTAAAGTTTTTCAAAGCAGTTATTCATGATCATCTGCATTTCCACAGGGTCTGTAGTGATTTTACCATTTTCATTCCTTATTGCATGAATTTGAGTTTTTTTTGTTTCCTTTTTTGAAAAGGTCGGATAGCAGCATACCAATTTTATTTATTTATTTGAAGAACTAATTCTTTGATTCATTTTTTGTATTTTTTTTAGTCTCAATTACATTAATTTGCATTCTGATCTTTATAATTTCCTCCCTTGTTTAGGCTTTGGGTTTGACTTGCTCTTCTTTTTCTAAATGTTTGAGGTGTAACATCAGGGTATTTGTGTTCATTCTGTTTTCCTGATGTGGGAATTCACCACAATAAATTTTCCTCTGAGGACTGCTTTCATTGCATTCCACAGGTTCTAGTAAGTTGTGGTTGCATTTCAATTTGCTTGTAGATATTGTTTAATTTCCTCTGTGACTCCTTGATTATTCAAGAGGGTATTAGTTTCCATGTGTTTATGGAGTTTTTGCAATTTCTTTTGCCATTAATTTCCAATTTGATGGCACTCTTGTCAGCTAATATGCATGGGATAATTTTGATTCTTTTGCATTTACTTAAGCATTTTCTATGGGCTAGTATATGGTCTATTTTAGAGAATGTCCCACGTGCAACTGAGAAGAATGTATATTCTGATGTTGTTGGGTGGAATACTCTGTACACATCTACTGAGTTCATTTGTTCACAAGTTTGATTCCATTATTTCTTTGCTGAATTTTGTCTAATTGATCTGTCTCTTTGTGACAATGTAGTGTTAAATTCCCGTTATGATTGTATTATTGCTTATTTGATTTTTCATGTCTATTAATATTTATCTTACATAGTTGGGTGCTTTCATATTTGGTGCATATATATTTATGATTGTTATTGCTTCCTCTTGATGCTTTCCCTTAACAAGCGTGTGGTGACCTTCTTTGTCTCTTTTGATCATTCTTGGTTTGAAGTTCACATTGTCTGCAAGCAGAATTGCTACCTCTGCTTTTTTCTGGGTTCTTGTCACATGGAGTATCATTTGCCATCCTTTCACTTTCAGTCTATGAATTTCCTTTTAAGTTAAATGTGTTTCTTATATACAGCATATTGTTGAATTTTGTTTCTTAACCACTGTGCCAGTCTGTTTCTTTTGATTGGTGAATTGAAACCATTTACATTAATGGTTGTTTGTCCTGCTTGTTGGTTGCTTGTTCTTTCTTTTCTTGTTCTTGGAACTGTGGTCAGTTGTATCTCTTTCTAGAATATCTTTTAGTACTCTTTTTAGGGTTGATTGGGTTGTCATGAAGTTCTTCAGTTGTTCTTTGTCATGAAAGTATCTTATTTCTCCATTGATTTTGAAAGATAGTCTTGCACAGTACTTAAATCTGGTTTGGAAGTTGTTTTCTTTCAGTACTTGAAATACTTCACTCTATGCTCTTCTTGTCTTGAAATAGTTCACTCCATGCTCTTCTTTGTGTTGAGAAGTCTGCCATGATTCTGATAGGCTTTCCTTTACAGGTGATCTGTTTCTTTTCTCTAGCAGCTTTTAATATTCTGTTCTTATGCTGAATTTCTGGGATCTTGATTTTTATATGTCTAGGTATAGATTTATTTTGATTATGGCTAATTGGAGTTCTACATGCCTCACTTATCTGAATGTCAGGTTCTTTTCCCATGTTTGGGAAATTTTGTGCTATTACATCTGCAGATAGTCTATTTGTGTCATTTGTATTGTCTCCTTTTTCATTTACACCTATCAGCCTTATATTGTTTCTCTTTGCATAATTTTGCAGCTGTTGAATTTTTATTTCCTGATTGCTTGTTTTTAAGAATTGTTTCTTTTCATGATCACTAGTCTCAATCATGTCTTAGCCCTGAGAGTCTGTCTTTAGTTTCATTCACATGGTTTTGTCAGCTTTCAATGGAATTTTGATTTCCTCAATATCTCCTTCGATGTGTTTCATGTATTCTATTTATTTCCTGTATTGTACATTCAAAGTTTCCTTCACTTTCCTATTCTCTTCTTCTTCTTCTTTTTTTTTTTTTATCTAAGCCTTCTTTGGATATATCCACCAATTCTTTCATTATGCTTATTATTTCTGTTTTAACCTGAATGATTATTTGTGATCTGATGTCCTTTACATCTTCCTGGAGTTGTTTCTTTATTTCCCTCACTATTATTTTAGAGATTTCATGTGTGTTTTCCAAATTCATCTATGTCTATGTCTCCTGGACTTGATCTGAATGAGCTGGACATTTGAGATTGCATTTTGTTCTTTCACTTTCACATTTTCCTGTGTTTGTCCAAATCAGCCAGAGGTCAAATCCTAGTTGCTTCCCATTTTAGTGGTCAGTCCAGCAGTGGGCCTCACTGAGGGTTGCTGCTGGTTTCCAAGTTGCTGGGCACAGAAACCCAATCCCTGTGTGCTTCTCTGAGGGTTCCCAGGTGACTACTGATTACTAGACATACATTCCCAGTCCCTGCAGGCCTCACAGATGGTTTCCAGGTGTGGATGGGTCATTGGGTACAGAATCCCAGTCCTAGCAGGCCTTACCAAGGGCTCCCAGATGACTACTGGTTGCTGGACACAGGCTCCCAGTCCCTCAGAGATGGTTCTTGGGTGTGGGTGAGTCACTGGGTGTACCTTCTCAGTCCCCATGAGCCTCACTGAGGGTTCCTAGGTGTGGATGGGTCACTGGGTACAACTTCACAGTCCTTGCAGGACTCACTGAGAGTTCCTGGGTGACTGCAGGTCAGTGGGCATAGAATCCCAGTCCCTGTGGTACTCAGAGATGGTGTCCAGATGTGGGCAGGCTCCTAGGTGCAGCTTCCCAGTCCCCAAGAGCCTCACCAAGAGTTTCCAAATGACTGCTGGTTGCTGGGCACAGACTTCTGGTCCCCACAGGTCTCAGAGATGCTGTTGAGGTGCAGGTGGGCCCTAGGAGATTCCTTTAAAAACTTTAGCAACTATGTCAAAAGTAAATTATTTCAGACTTCCAGGAAGATGGCAGAACTGTAAGCAGTATAGTAAACTGCCTCTCTGAGAGACACAGTCCAGACACTGGAATATAGCATCATGGGGAAGACAGGAAGGAAGGAAGTGGGTCCCCTGGACCCAGGAAGAATCTAAAATGTGAATAGAAGCTGTAGAATAAAAAGAAAAATTTAAAGAAGGAGGTGGTAACTGGTGATGCCTTAGCCTGCAGCCGAACTCACCATGTGAGAGGAGCTGTTGGAACCTGGGGACACACGGTCACAGTAACACTGACTGCTGGTGACCCCAGAGGCCTCTGCAAAGAGATGCAGTGGTAGAAGAGAGCAGTAGATGTGGAGGATTGCACTGGCTGGCAGTGAGTGCAGAGGTCTCAGTCTTTCTGCAGGAGAGAGCAATTGGCCAGGAGCCATTTTGGAGTTGGGCAGGATAAGCCCAGAACCAAAAGTGCTGCCAGCTTCTTCCAGCAGCTCCTAGTTGGGTTCAGACCCATGGAAATTGCTTGGACTGAGTCCTGTCCCTGCACGCATTCCAGAGGCAATCAGGAACATTCCCCACCAGCTCAGGACCACAGGTCCCAGCAGGCTCCAAGCCTGCACACAGCACACACTCCAAGGGCCATTGTGGGTGGGTAGCAAGCTCAGTCTGGAGGCATGGGCAGCCCCGCTCACACTCCACCAGCCATAGGGGAGCCAGTGCAGCCTGGGGAAAACCAGCAGACAGCCTTGACCCACACACCCAAGGACCACCATCAGATATCCATAGCCAGCACTGGCTAGAAAAACCAAATGGTCTCACTTCAGAGAAATTGTTGCCAATGCCAGAAGTGCCTGGGACCCCACTACCCACATGTCCAGAAGAACCCAGGCTTATGTCAAGATGAAGAAGCAAAAGGCAGTCTCTGGCATCCAACCCAAACAGTGCAAGTCCAGGAGAGGTAAACATGGAAGAGATCGGGGGTCACACACCTGAAATGTCTGAAGTGATAGCAACTGAAGTAAAGAAACAACTTCATGAGCCCATAAAAGAAATTAGAACAGAAATATTATCTCAGGTAAAAGAAGAAATGAAAAACATAATAAAAGGATTGCTAAGCACATCTAAAGAAGACATAGATAAAAAAGCAGAGGAGCATAGGAAAATGAGGGAAACCTTGAATGAACAATATAAAAAAAGATTTAGAATACATGAAACAGATTCAAGGAGATATCCAGGAAATTAAAATCTCCAATGAAAGCTGGTAAAACTGCTTCAAAGAAACTGAAGATAGACTTTCAAAACTTGAAGAAAGTTTGCAGTTTGCAATTGTGAAAGGAAAGATCTCTTGAAAATCACAAGGGACCAGGAAATAATGATTCAATGGCTGCAAGACAATGCAGAGAAACATAAGAATAAAAGATGTGAGTGAAAAAGCAGGGATCAACAATTTGTAATAGCCAAATCTTGGAAACAACCCAAATGCCCATCAATTGAGGTATGGATAAAGAAGATGTGGTACTTTTATACAATGGAGTACTAATCAGCTATAAAAAATGATCACACTGAGGCTTTTATAGGTAAATGGACATGACTTGAGACCATACTCATAAGTGAAATAAACCAAACACACATGTGTAAACACCGCATTGTCTCCCTAGTGTAAGAAACTGAAAGACTCAATAAGATACAAAATTCCTGATAAATATGGAGAAAAGGTTCTGAAGTCCAATGGCACTTTTATTCTTTGATTTGATTGGTTTAAGTCCCTTTCCTACTATTTGATTGCAATATGTGAGAAGATAGGAACAACTCTTTTGAAAAATGGGACATTACGGCAGCCATTGCTGGTTTCTTGTTGTCTGACTTGAAGGCCTATAATGCTCTTTTGCTTTATCTGGTTTTATATTACTTTGTTTTATTTGAGTTTATTGTCTGTAGATGTATGAACAACCATTTTGAAGAAAGCAAGAGACTCTAGGGTAACCATTATTAATCTCCTGTTGTTATGTTTTGAAAACCTGCAGTGTTCTGTTTTGAAATGCTATATTATGTTTGACTCTATTCTGTTTTCTTTTGCTTTGTTTTGTTCTGTTTTGTTTTGTTTTGCTCTATTCTCTTTAAAATAAAAAAAAAGCATGGATCAAGACAAAAAGACATCAGGAGTCCATTTACAGAAATAATATTGGAGAACTTCCCAAACATGGGAAAAGGAAGTGACATTCAAACAAGTGAGGCATATAGCATTCCAACTAGCCATAACCAAAATAAATCTACACCCAGACATATAATAATCAAGATCCCAGAAATTCAACAAGAGAACAGAATATTAAAAGCTGTTAGAGAGAATAAACAGATCACCTATAAAGGGAAACCCATCAGATTCACAACACTTCTCAACACAAACCATCAAGTCAAGAAAAGGCTTGAGTGAATGAAGTATTGCACTTCATGAAAGAAAACAACTTCCAACCCAGACTGATGTACCCTTCAAAACTATCTTTCAAAATTAATGGAGAAACCAGATACTTTCATGACAAAGAACAACTGATGGAATTCATGACCACCAAACCAACCCTACGA
>RJWT010011209.1:9835-23608 GCA_004365215.1 Cuniculus paca
TTAACTTGGTCTTTAGTGCTTTCAGTCTTCTTCATCCGTTCAGGTTCTGTTCTTGACCTTTGTAAGCGGAGATGTGTTGCCAAATTTGCATTATGTAGAAGACAACTTCTAGTTTGTAGGGAAATCGATATGATAGTGGTCAACACATACTGTACATTCTGTGCCTTGCTTTGTACTCAGAGCTTTACATGTATGAATTCATTTAGGCCTCATATTAGTATCATTTTATAGCTAAGGAAATAAATTAAGTTGGTCAAACAAAAATCTCCTGGCAACGATTTTGTGCTCTTGGCCCTAAGACAGGTGATAAGGGCTAAACCAGTGGGTAGTTTCGTATGGACAGGTGATACTGAGGATAGGAGTTGGTCAATTCTAGTGCATGTTGGCTCTGTGATATTGGATAAGTAACTTTTATGAGCGGGTTGTCGTCAGATCTTGGTTCAGGTTCCATCTCATTTACTGACAGTAATTATTTGAGAAAGCACCTAGAATATGTTGTCTATAAGTTAGATGCTTAAATGTAACTGCTTTTTAAAAATAATAGGCACGAGTGATGGCACATGCCTGTAATCCCAGCACATCTTCCCCCATCTCTAATCCCCTTCCTAGCTTCTGCTGTCACATTTGCTGTCTTCTGACTGTAGTAAGCATGACTTAAATCTTTATTCGAAATACTGTCAGCCTAATTCCTTTTAGCAAGTAATCTGTAGTTGACTTCCCTAACTTTATATCTCCCTTATGTATTTAATTTATAACAATTTGTACTGTATTTTTCTGAATCTCATATGACAGGATTGTCTTCCTTACTAGACTGGGTAAGGATTGCAATTTATCCTATGTGTGCTTTAGTACCATACTTAGGTTCTTAATAAATTGTGACAGATTATCAGTATATTAAACTCTTATTCATTAAAAATACTAAAATTTTCCCCCTTCCAGACTCCAAAAAACAAAGCTACAATCTTCAAGTTATGCAGCATCTGCCTCTACCTGCCACAGGAGCAGCTCACCCACTGGGCAGTGGGCACCATAGAGGATCACCTCCGCCCTTACATGCCAGAGTAGTTATCGACCAGCGAATGGAGAAGATCAGAGAATGCAGCAGCAATGTTTTTTCTTGTTTTCTTACCACTTTATTCTTTCAGAGTTTAAAGAAAATGGACTCATGCACAGAACACTATGCATTTTGAAACTTACTCATCCTGGATTTTTTTTAATCATTTGTATCTCAGAACTTAAAAAAATTAGATGTCTTCTGCACGGACTGTGTGAAAGAAGATGCTTTGCATATTTGCTGCACTGCATCAGCATCTTACTAAAAATGTGAATTGAAAGGACTATTGTACACTGAAATGCTTAAATGTATCTGAAAGCACAAGGTGATACTCATTGATGGTCTTCCCATTTGTGCTGGTGTTTGCCTCTTTGACATCTGTCATCAGTATTTGGAGGGTGAGAAGTGAATGTAACAGGTATAAATAACATTTTAAAAAACTTAATAGCTTTGCTATAATCACCGTTGTTCAGAGCACTGTCAGATTCATTCTAATGACCAGAAGTGGTTGTTTAAAAATGAAATGACAACCATGGGAAAGAAATCTTAAATGACAAAAGCATCTCATTGTAGGCATTCTTGCCTCATATTTCACTGGGCCATATTTGTTTTCTTGGTACATAAATACATGTATTTTTTTTTTCCCAGATCTCTTTCCCCAAGTTGCTGTTATAAAGAGTATTCTGCTGAGTGTGGATGCGTTTATACATATTAAAGCAGATACGGAGTCTGGAGTAGCTAAAGCAGCTATAAAACTGAGAAATACATTCATAGCTGCAGAAACCATAATAGGTAGAGGACTTTACTTTGGTTTTTATTTTGTTTTTTGGTGTTAACAGAGATTTTAATTATAAAATAATTCCAGTGAATTGTTCTGAAATTCTGGTTTCTACACCGTCCTAAAGATAAAAGCGGAGGGTTTTGGAATAGGAAAAAAAGTTACTAAAAAGTTAAATTGTAAAAATAGCCAATGTTAAAGTTCTAAAAGCAGAACTCATTTTGTGCAATGAACATAAGGAGAGACTACTGTATAGTTTGTTTTGTTCCTTTCTTTTAAATGAAGAAAATCTTTGCTTAAGGGTTGCATACTTTTATTGGAGTAAATCTGAGCGATCCTACTCCTTTGGAGTAAAACTAGTGCTTACTGGTTTCCAATTGTATTTAGCTTCTGGTTGGAATTTGAAAAAAAAAATATGAAAACCTAAATAAAATAGGTGAAAGTTCCCTGACTATTCAGGTGAATACACAAAGCTTGAAGTGGTAACTTTTTTATCTTAAGTCACTGAGTAGATGTCACTTAGCAGTTGGGTTTGTAAATTCAGCAAAAATAGGAATCAAAGACGTGGTCTATTTTCAGTAGTTAGCAACCTGTGCTTATGCTTTATGTCATGACCCTTTTTAATTTGACAACGCTTTTTCACATTTTCTCTGAAAGTTAGAATCCATTTGAAACATTTGTTTCTAATGGTCAGGTACTTTTCCAAGCTCTTAATCTAGTAACCTGAGTGGAAATAGATGCAAAGGCTTAACTGTTTAAACTAGGCTCATAAGTAGTAGAGGATTTCAATTAGATTGGCTGTACTGTGTGTGCCTATAAGGCTGAGGCAGGAGGATTCCAAATTTGAGGCCAGTCTAGGCAATTTAGTGGGATCTTGTATCAAAATTTAAAAAAGGATGTGGGTTAACTCAATATACCAAGGCCCTGGGTTCAAACTATAGTACCACAAATAGGCTGCTGACTGGCAGTAGAGCCCAAGCTCTTAATCATTTTACTATGTTGAATTACACTACTATGTTCAGTATATTAGGCAGTTCAGCAGCCATTTATTTTGAAATAATTTTACAAAGTTGCCAGAGTTACAGAAAGTTCTTGTATAACCTATACCCACTTCAGTCTGTCAGCTTGGGACATTTATGTTCTTTGTATATATTTTCTGAACCTTTCTAGAATTTCTTGCATACATTGTAATTCTTAGGCCTATGTTTCATGAAGTCCAAGGATATTTTCATTGCTGGTCAAGGTGGTGTCCACAATAAAGTAGAAAATTTCAGGGACTGTAACACTGACATACTTTGCCACTCTATGTTCTAGTTTTATCTCAGTATTTTTTGTAGGGATTGCACCTAGGAGTGCTAGGTGGGTGCTGTATCACTGAGCTGTCCTCAGCTGACATTCTTGAGAGCTTTAAAAATCCCTAATACAGAATTACTGCATTTAGTTGTCATGTCCATGATCTCTTTTGTTCTTCAGCCTGTTTCATGATCTTGACATTTTAGGAGTACAGGCCAACTTTTGTATAAACTCATTTGAGTTCATAGTTACTGTGTTGCCTCTTCTCAAGTTGATGTCCAGGAATGCACTGTCTGCGCCTTAGTGATGTTGGTTTTGGTTGCCGGTGTGGGTTTTTGTTTGTTTGTTTTTCCTCTGTGTACTTATTCCTGGCAATCTGTGGGAAACATGCAGATATCCTACCTCTTTATCTTGAGCTCCACTGATGTTTCTTGCTCTTGGACCAAACCAATCTTATCAGTGGCTGCAAGGGTGATATTCTAAATCTACCCCTCCACATTTTTCAGTATTATAAGATTCCTCCTGTTTTTGCCATTTTCCACCAAAACATTGTAGTCTCAATTTTTCTTCCCCTTGATGCATAATTTGCATTCCTTTGTCATTTTTTGAGCACTTCATTATTTTCAGGGATAAAATACCTTGTAGTTTTGTGCACCAGCCTCCAGTCCTGGAGTTGCTGTTTTTTGTTGTTGTTGTTGTTGTTTTGCTTTTGGTACTGGGAATCAAACTCACGACCTCACGCTTGCCAGGCAGGCTTTAGCTTGCCAGGCAGGCGCTTAAGCCACTGAGCTAAATTCCCGGCCTCATGGAGTTCTACAAAGGGTTCAGATTCCTTAAAGTGAGAAGTATACTAGGAATCAATAGCTGGGTCTCCTCTTCCCACTGCTTCTAGGGAGTCTGCATTTGTTGTTGATGTGAACAGATAAGCATACATTCTAATACCAGCAAAGGATAACCAACTCATAACTTCACTGCTTTTCTGAATTTTTTTCAAGCTGCTTCCTTTCTTTTCAGTCTTTAGTCATGAGATGTTCACTAAGACTTGGATATAGAAATAAAATATTTTAAGTGCCATAGTCCACAGTACTTTGTGATCTTTCAGAAACAGACTAATTTGTGAACTTGATCTTTTTAATACAGTAGACTGGGAGTTTCAGAGGGGCTTATAGTATGCTTTCTCTCCTTTTAATACAGAAGATGTCAGGCTGGTTGGGGCATGGTAGGACATTCCTGTAATCCCAGCACGTGGGAGGCTGAGGCAGGAGGACTGTTGTTTGATGCCAGCCTGGACTACATAGAGACCCTGTCTCCAAAAACAAAACAAAACAAAACACGCCAGACTGAATCTAAAATAAATGATCGGAGGAAAAATATTTGGAACATTTTCTGTATCACAGTTTTTTATTTTAAGCAATTATGGCACAATCTCATTTTCCCATATGGGCTATAATTCATCTGTTTCTAAATTTAGTAATCTGTAAAGGAAATGGACATGTGGCAAGGCATTTCAGAGATGGAAAAAACATTTAAGGACTGGCCACTGCTATGGTCAATGTATTTAGTGTACCCCCACAGTTCTAACCCTAGGGATGGTACTAGGTAGGTGGGGTCCTCAGGAGGCACTCACACCCCTAGTGCTCCCTTTCCTCTGCCATGTGAGGTTGCACTGAGAAGGTGCTTAGTGAACCAGGAAGTGGGCCCTCACCAGACAGTTCTGTGGCCTTGATCTTGGCCGCCACAACCGTTAAGAAATTTCTTTACGCCAGTCTAGGCATCTCTATAGAGATTGGAACAGACTTGGCCATTAATTTATATTTCTCTAGCATCACACTGAAATTTTAATTTTAGAGTAATCTTATGTTAGAGTGGTCCTGTTGGCTTTTTTAACTTTAAACTGGTTTTCAAAACACTCAATTTTTTCTTTCAATTACCACGGATTTAAAAAAAAAAAGTGAAAACACCAGGCACCCCCTCCTTCACTCTGTGCTACTTGGTCTCTAGGTCTTTTTCCCCAAACACAATATTCCTTAGCTACTTCTGATTCTGCTCATTTATTTTGATTTTGATCAAATCAGATTTACAGTTGACGTTCGCTATTGGGTTCCTTTCATCTGCTGTTCACTCAGTTTCCCAGGTGTTTTGTGTGTCTTCCTTGTGCTATTAGTTTTCCTGTGGCCTTGTTGGTGACATCCACAGAAGCAAAGGCAAGTGTCTTTCCTTGCTTCAGAATATTTGCTGTAATTACTATTTCTTCTCCTATTTTAGCAGGTGACATGTACCTTGAAAGGAAGCATATTTAAATATGGTTAATGCCAAATAATTTTTTTAAAAGGAAAGTTATGACAAGTTCTTAACAGCTTTTCTATGTATCTTAATTTACTCCCCAAACTATCAAGTTTGAATGACTTGTAATAACAAGGTTCTATCTTGTCCATTCCTTACCCAGTTTCTTTCATGGTTTTCTTGACCTTGATCTTTTCTCACTTAGTTTCCCATTTTATTTTTTAAGACTAGTGAAAGATTTCCTCTCACTCCCATCTAATGAGTTTTAAGTATAACTTGGTGGTCTGTCTGGTTATAGATTTAACTCTAAAATGACTAATTTAAGAACCATAAGAAATGAATGAGGCTCTTAAAATACTAGTGAGGAATTGGATATACTGCGGTCCCTTGGGGGGGATCATGGAGGGTAGGTCTCAGAACCCCTGCAGATAACAAAATCTATGCATGCTCAAGTCTTTTACCTAACAGTGCAGTGTTTGCACATAACCTATGCAATCTTACTATACACTATAAATCATCTCTAGATTACTTATAATATTTACTATGTATAATATAAATGCTATGTAGATAGTTATAGCGTATTGTTAGAGAATACTGATTGGGAAAAGTGTTTACATGCAATTTTTAAAAAAGTATTTTCCATCTAAGGGGGTTGAGTCTGCAGGTATAGAACCTGTGGATAACAGAGGATTTTTTTTTTTTAATGTGGTACTGGGGATTAAACCCAGGGCTTTTGCATGCATATCACCAGCCCTTTTATTAATTTTTGAGAGAGCAACTTGCTGAGTTCCCCAGGCTGAACTTGAACTTGCTATCCTCTGCCTCAGCTTCCCAGAATGCTGGGACTATAAGCCTATGGCACCGTGCCTGGCTTCTGACTACATATTTTTAAGAGAGATACTTCCTACCCAATTATAATCGTAAGTTGCCTTTAATTCAGTTACTTTAGCTAATTTACAAATAAGATTAGGGGATAAGGACTGTTTAAATGGTATGTTTTTGGTTATCTTTTTGTTTTTTGGTTGAGACAGTCTCACTATATAGTTCAGGCTGGCCTTGAACTCATGGCAATCTCCTGCTTCAGCCTTCTCAGTGCTGGGAACACCGGTGTGTGCCACTACACCTAGCTATGTTTAATATATCAGCATTTTGTAAATGAAGGAACCTTAAAAGATGATGTGTATATTGTGCCAAATTCTTTTTTTTTTCTTTTGGTACCAGGGATTGAACTCATCCTTGCCAGGCAGGCGCTTGTGCTACTGAGCTAAATCCCCCGTCCTTTTTTTTCACTTTTTATATTTTTGTTTTTTTGGTATTGGGAATCAAACTCACGACCTGGTACTTGTGAGACAGGTGCTTATACTGCTGAGCTATATCCCCAGCCCAGTAAATTCTAAATAAGACCTCAGTGTTTGTTGCTGAGAAAATTGAACTTTATTGCTAGAAAAAATAGAGGCTGATCTTGAATTCAGGTACCCCAGTTTAAAGAAATGAAAATGGCATGCTTTATCATTTTCTTAGTTTTTATGATTTATCCTAATTTTGTCCTATAAGTTCAGAATTTTGGCAGATGACCATTTGCTTAAACTAAGGGAACAAAGCAACCCTTTGTGCAAACATTAAATCTAGGGGCTCTGGAAGCAAATAATTTAGCAACAGTACTTTTTTTTTTTCCCAAATCCATTTCAAGGAGAAAGAAAAAAACAAAAAAACAAAAAACTAAAAATTTGAAAACACATCAGTCATGGGTCAACAGTATTCTTACCCAAAAGCCAGGCCTGGTCTAATCCCAGCACTCAGGAGGCTGAAGCAGCATGATCACTGTGAGTTCAAAGACAGCCTGAGATACAAAGTGAGTTCAAGGCCATCCTGAAATGCATAGTGAGACCCTGTCTCAAAAAGACAAAAACAAAAACAAAAAAACCCCAGCATTCTTAACCTAAAATGCGCTCTTTTGTTGTTTTAGAACCCAAATTTTTAACCTAAGTTATGGTCTGTTAACAGGTATCTTTGGTATTTGTGGTATAGACCTTATTGTGCAGGGATGAAGTACATTTGACATCATGTCAAGTGGCAGTACAAAGAATGAATCATGAGGTATTCAAGGAATGCAGTATTCACTGAGTTTTGAACTAACAACTTTTGAGACTATCCTAGTTTCTGTTCAAGTGAATCAATTTTTTTGTTTTTTATTTTTTGGTGCCAGGAATTGCTCTCAACCTCAGCGCTTACACTGCTGAGCTAAATCCGCGGCCCTAGTGAATCAATTTTGAAAGCTCAGGCAGCTCTGGTGATAGCCAACACTTTTGGGAACATACACAGTACTTTGAAAGGTCAGAACTGTGTAACTTAATAAAAATTCTTGAACATTGTATTGTGGGTGGGAGCTGGATTACTGCTTGACACTTGATTCAGCTTGCTGCAGCAAGATGACAGTGCATTAAATGAAAGGCCCTTCAGCTTTCCTTTGACTTTAATCAGAATTCTCTGTATATGTACTCAATCAATGTACCCCTCATAAGACACTTGTCCAAGGGGTACTTTTAAGGACTATAAATCAATTATAAGCCATGAGTTTATTTTTCCCTTGTCAATATATGTAATTAGAAGCTGGCTGCTGTTTTGAATATTTGAGATCATTCTCCCATTTTTTTTTTATGAGCAGGATATATTTATTGAAAGAAAGAAAGCTTCTGTCCAAGAGAGACACAGAAGGGGTCCTGAGTGGGTTACCTCTCCCATTATTATTATTTTTGTCTTTTTGAGACAGGGTCTTGCTATGCAGTTCAGGCTGGCCTTGGGTTCACTTTGTAGCCTAGGTTGGTCTTGAACTTGCAGTGATCCTCCTGCCTCAGCCTCCCGAGTGCTGGCATTATAGGTGTGTATGACCACGCCCGGCTTTTTCCCTTTATTACTGATAAAGGGCCTTCTGTATTTGTTGGTTCCCTGTCCTGTTAACCAACTGTGGATTGAAAATACTTGAACAAATAAGACCTGTTTTTTATCTTGTCATTTTCTGAACAATATAGTATATCAACTATTTGTGTATCACTTACCTTGTGTTAGGTATCAGTAACCTAGAGATGATTTAGGAATACAGAAGGATGTGTATAGATTATATGCAAATAATACCATTTTGTATAAGAGACTAGAGTATTGGCAGATTTTGTTATCTAAGAGGAGTCCTGTAACTGATATCCTACAGATATGAAGGGATGATTACTTGGAAATCAACTGTTTTACTCCTAGGTTTTAAGGCCATGGGATAGTTAGGGCAACTCTATAGCTGTACTCAAGAATAAACAGCTAATTGAATCTCATGCTTCATTAATATTATAAATGTATTTAGTCTTAGTTGTGTGAAATGAGTTATCAAATTTAAAAAGTTATCCGGGTACCACTTGGATACATACGTTATGTTCATGTCAACACTAACTCCCGGTACTCCTCTTTCTGTGAATAGCAGGGCCATTGTTGATATGCTGTCTATCAAGGTGGCTGTCAAACCACCATGGAGAGTGCCGTATTTATTAGTGTGCTCTTCTTCTACTTTCATTTCACAAATCACTCTGTCAGGAGCAGCAGAGACAAGAGTTACCTACATGCAAAAAAAAAAAAAAATCCATTTTATGGTGTTGGAAGAAAAATCCACACATCAAGAACAATCATTGGATTAAACTGAATCATCCCAAAAAAGTTGATTCAGAAATCCAGTTAATTTGTTGCTAGCGTAGGACAGGTATTAACGCTTGCGCAAACTGTTTTTAAAGAAAATGCAATATAAAGGAGAAAATGATAACTAGTTTTCGCTAACTTCCACTCTTCTGCAAAATTCATTAGTATGAGCGAGCTTTTCAGCCTTATGCTTGGCATCTGATCATGTCTCCTGGTCTCTGTGGTCTGTTAATAACCCATGTTTAGGTTTAACTCAGGTGTCTCCTAGTTTTGAACAGACAGTGATTTTTAAAACAACTTGGAAATGAACAGTTCAAAACAACTTGAAAAACACACTGGGAGAAATTCAATAATCCACTGAATTACTAGAATTAAGCTTAACTCCTAAAACCATTTTAATACAAGTTTAACAACTGAATCTAACACAGTTAAATTACTGCTTTTAAAGTTCTGCTGTATAAAGTATCATAATGAAAAAGTATTACACATGAGATAAAAGGTGGAATAATGAGGTGTCAGTTTACAGAAACATGCCCACAGTGGTTTACTGGGTTTGGTTTTTTCATCACAGATTTGCCTGTAAGCAAATAACGCATTATGAACGTTCCTCTCTGTTAATGAGTATCTTCTGTTGAGGTCTGTAAAAACTTCTGCTAATCTTTACTGGGAATTTTCGGAGTTCTTTCAGTTCTTTATTTTCTTTAGCCTCTCCTTCAGCTATGCATTCACTAAATGATAGGAATTTTTCATCTCCATCATAAGCTCATGGGGTCACTGCAGTGCATGCAGTCTGCTGTGGGTGGAAATGTCACATGGTACACAGCCATACTACATAACAGGGCAGGGGTAAATTCTGTTTTGCTGATAAATGCAAGGTGCTTTGTTTTCAAGCTCACTGAAAAAGTAATAAAACTGCAATTTCCAACTAGCTCTGTCTACCTGCACATCCCCCTAATCACTAAATTATAAAATTTCTAGATATGTAATAGCCTTTATAGCTTCTACCAGGAAGACATATGAATTTCAAAACTATAGTTACCTCTAAACTGTAACTTTAGAGGTTTTGCTGTAGTTTATCCTGCAAGAGATCATGAAGGAAAACAAACAAATACAAAAAATACTGTCATGTTTCACACAATAGGTAGATCAATGGAAAAAATGTTAGGTGTGTTTATAGCAATAAGTGATCTAGCCACAAGATGTCCTCATAAACTGATAGTACACACCAAGCAGGAGCAAGAAACAAGGTGTAAACTCATCGTGGCATATTTTATTATTTTATGTATTATTTGTAGTACTGAGAACAAGGTGTTATGCATACAAGGCAAGTACTGTACTACTGAGCTATACTCACAATTCTGTGTGAGTCTAAATTAGGCTCTGGCAATGTAAAAGTGAATGAGATACAATCTCTTCTCAGAGGCTTCAGTCTAAAGAAAAAGTACGTAACTTACTGCAGCGGAGGAAATTTGGGGAGATAGAATAAATACAGGTTTCCTAGAATAAAATATCTTTTTTAAAGAGAAATCTTCATTTCCTTGTTTCAAGATTTCTAGGTTTTTAAAAATGTGTTTTGGGGAGGGCAGAATCAGTTGGAAAGTCTTCTTGGAAAATTCCATCTGAGTTAGAAGAACAGGCAGGAGCCAGGGGAAAGTGGGCAGTTCAAGACATACAAATGTGAGCACCTCATAGAAATCAAAGGTAGTGAGCATATTTTAAGGTACATGTGTTTAGCAGAGCTAAAAGTCTCATTTGATTAACTTTGGCTAGGATGACAAAAGTTAATATATGTCGATGTTAAATTTTCTACCACAGAATACAATCTTAACTTTTTTTCTTTTTCCTAACTGAAAGGCCATTGGACATGCTAGTACACAAAACTAGTTTAAAATTTACAATGAAATAGAGATAATTTTGTACCATTCAGCCTGACATAGCAAGAGAAATGCTTTTATGTATTGCCTATTTATTTATTTAGTACTGGGGATTGAATCCAGGGCCTCACATATGCTAGGCAAACACTGTACTACTGAGCCACACCCTAGTCCTGTACTGCCAATTCTAGTCTCCTGTAAAATAAAATGAACCAGTAATGATACCTTGTGTCCCAGTACAAAGGAAAACAAACAAACAAACCAAATGGAAAGTACCAATGGAGGAATGTCCTATCCAGCCTCTCAGAGAAAAAGCCTTGTGGAGACAGAGGCACTGGGACCTAACCTCCCTTATCTCTGATGAAGACAGCGGTGAGAGAAGCTAGAGAGAGAACACTAAACAAAGAGGCCCATCTCAGTCAACATACAGGCTCTAGTGTACACACCTGTTTATTCAGTTATTAACAAGTGCAGTTAGAGACCATGTTGAGCAATTTTCCATGTGTTGTCTGAAGTGGTACTTTTTACCATCTTCATTTTCCAGATGAGAAAACAGCTGTTTGACTCTAATTCCTTGGTCTAGCAACGCTTCCCATCTCGCCTGGAGCACTGAAGACAACTAGGCCTTGACTTATTAGCTGTCTTATGGGAAGATGGGTGTGAATCCTTTTATGTCGTAGAGTTGGACATTTGCCTGCCATGACCTAACAAAACAGAATTGCCTGGATGTGTTCCATTCCTAAAACTCTACAGGTTGGATGAGTGCAGTAGTTTGAACCACTATGGCTTGTCCCCTGAGACACAAAGGGGTCCTCAGGTCATCATAAAAATTGCCTTACATCATCTGTTCCTTCTTTATGACCCTCAGTGTGCTCCCTCTTCTCAGCACCTTGCCCCCCACTCCCAACATCTAGGTTTGAATACCATTAATAATAGACATACTCCCAGTGATCAACAGTCTCTCCCTTCCTTACTTTTCCAGTGAAAACAGAAGGGCTGCCTAATAATAGCAAGACGGTGTTACTTTTTTTTTTATAGTGCAAGGGATTGAACCCAGGGCCTTGCATATGCTAGGCAAGTGCTCTTCCACTGAGCAACATTCCCAGCATGAAGATTATTCACCATGATGTGGTCCTTTATATGAAGATCTCTGTAGAACTGAGAATTCTTAGCCAACAAACCAGTCTGAATGTAAAGACTATACAAATAGTAGCAAAGAGAACAGATAATATTGGTAGGTGAGAAATTTGCATGTATTTATGAAAAAGGCTGCTTTCAAGCAATTTGCCCTGACAGACATTACTGATTTTGTGTAACACCACAGATGCCAGGAGTTGTATTTGAGGACAGTGTATGAAAGCACCTTTGTATAAGTAGGAAAGGAGGTAAAAAAAAACATACGATAGGATGTGATGATGTGACAGGGTAGGAACAGCAACAAAAATAGATGACAGTTATGTAAAAGGAACTCTAAAAGGGTACATGCTACAGAAGTACTGTGCTTTGCCCATGCTGCTGATAGCAGTCCAACACTGGGCTCTGAAAGAAATGTCTTACTGTAATTACACAGATGGCTACAGCTTAATGGTAAAGAGCTCTGGTTCTGCAAACTGACTTCGGCAAGATCCCAAACTGAGGTTTCCAGGCTATGAAGTGAAGATAATAATAGTACACTGACCTCAAAGAGCTTTGTAAAGCTCAATAAAATTCACAACCAGCAGTTAGGACCAAGCCTGGTGGTAATCAAAACAATTTGCACTCCTATCAAAACCAAAAGCAAATATATTGGTTTGTATAGTTTATCATGAATGTACCTAAATTGTTTCTATTGTCAAAAGTCATCAACCAACATTAAGTCCAACAGACACTCGGCAGTGGTCCTTCCCACCCTTAGGTGATCTCTCACCATTTGGTAATATCCTGCACCTTTCCGGGATTCCCCCTCCCATGGACTCCTTTCCTCCTCATGTCCCTCTTACTCTACTAATTGCTCCACATCCTCCTTCATTGGCTCTTATTCTCTAGGAATCTTGGCATGAGCTAACCAGTTAGACTATCCATGTCCACACTTGGCATCTAACTCACTCAGGATATGGTGTAGACACTGCAGCCAGAGCTGACAGCCTGAGCTATGGGACAGAGAACTTGGGTTTAGATCCTCTAGTAGTCCTAAGACCTTGGGAAAGTTACACTTCCTTTTCTTATGTGTAAAGTAGAGGTTAATAACAGTGTCTACTTCACAGGTGTTGTTTTGAAGGTTAAAAGAAATGATGTAGGGAAAATAAAGTACTAGGCTAGCGTCTGTCTCACAGTACTCAATAAATGCTACTTATTACTAAAAATATTAGAACTTTGAGAATGACCTCTGCTGACATGCTTTCTCATACAATCAGAAATTTTTACTCCACTTAGTTCTTTTCTTTTTCACTTTGCTTGATTTTTTTTTTTTTTTTTTTTTTTGCAGCACCGGGGATTGCATTCACGACCTTGCACTTGCCGGGCAGGTGCTTAGACCACTGAGCTAGATCCCCAGCCCTGGTGTTTTTGAGACAGGGTCTCACTATGCCGTTCAGGCTGGCCTTGAGCTCACTTTGTAGCCCAGGCTGGTCTCGAACTCACAACGATCCACCTGTCTCAGCCTCCCCGAGTGCAGGGATTACAGGCGTGAGCCACCACGCCTGGCTCACTTTGCTTGATTTTAAAACCCTGAATAACTAAGTGCTTTTCTGAAGGCAACTAAGACCTTCTGAGATCTTCCAACATCTACTGAATGGCTCACGTCCTTTCTGAACATAGCTCCGTGTGTGTGGTTACAA
>RJWT010011210.1:0-23496 GCA_004365215.1 Cuniculus paca
AAAAAAAAAAAAAAAAAACAAAAACAGGCAACAACAAGCTGCATTGGAAAGAGGAGATGGACTCAGGAAACACTGAAAAGTAGAATCAACTCTTTGTTCACTGACTTGATGTGACTGCAAGTGTCATTCACATTGAGGTTTTGGACTTAAATTCACATGGTTATTTATTCAACAAAAATTATGTAATATGTAGAGTTTTGTAAAAACTGTTTTATGTGATGGAAATGAGAGATAAATGATTCACAGCCTTGGGTAAACAAAGAGAATTAATTCCAGGTCTAAAGAAGCAAGTCAATAAGAAGAGTAGATTTCATGAGAAAGGATGGATGCAGTTATGAAAACACTGGGCTTGAAAACCTCCAAGAAGATGTTTCCAATAAATAGATAAGACTCATTACAAGCAAGCTCAGTCATCTTTTTTATGAAATACTTTACTGACTCATTCCACAAATACCCAAGTCTATTGATATTTAACTCAAATATCTACTGAATTTATACCTTTCTAACAAGTCCTAGTCTATTCATAACTAAACAATTAATCAAATTTAAGCCAGCATCTCCTCTGAACTACAGAAGTCCTTTGCATGCATTTTTGTTTATTTGTTTTGGTTTTGCAATACTGGAGACTGAACCTAGGGCCTGAAGCATGCTAGGCAAATGATCTATCTTTAGATATATCCTTGACTTGTTGCTACCTGCAGTTCAAGCTGTCTACAAATCTATTCTTTGTAATAGAACCTCACTGATTTTCTAAAATCTTAATATGATCAGGTCCTTCTCTTGTTTATTTATTCAACAAAAATTATGTAATATGTAGAGTTGTGTAAAAACTGTTAACCTTTTTGTGATTCCTCACAATTTAAAAGCAAAGTCCAAGTAACAAGACCCTTAACTCATACCTTCTGCTCATCTCTACATCATCTTCTCCCATGCAAGGTTGACTCACACATTCAGGCCTTCAAATATACTATCATTTCTCTCCTTGACTGGTCTTCTAGGGTGCTGATGCTTCTATGTGAATTATTTTAATCCCTGCTTCACTTTCCAATCTGACTTATCAATTTATACATTTCTTCTTATGGCTAAAAGTAGAAATCAGATGTTACTATAGTATTCTCTCATTATACTATGTTTTCCTAACACTTATGTCACTACATTGTCATTACCTCTTAACTCTTAAATGGTAGCCACTCCATAAACTGTAATTGCCATAGGAAGAGGAACTGTTTTTATCTAATTCACAATTGTGAGTTACTCTCTAACATAGTACTTTGAACAAAGCATGAACCTGGTACTTTTTGAATGAATTGAGTTTATTTCTTAACAGTTCAATATGCTTTTCTACCAATGAATCCTAGTATATATGATACACTGTTCATGTCAATACACTTGCAATTCTTTGTTGCATTTTTTCTCCCCAAATATAATAAATTTCCTTGAATTCAAAAGTACCTGTGTCTTCCAAACTGACTAGAATAAAGTGGAATTCAGTACCTTCATGCTAAGTGAGTAAGTGAATAAGCGACTGCTTTACATAAACCAATGCATCAAATTCCTCCTAACAATCCTGTGTTATATTCATAGATGAATCATCAGATTCTTTGCAGCATACGTGAAGACTATTTTCAAAAATTATACATAGATTTGTTAAATTCATAGCAATTCATATCAGCTTCTGGATCTTCACTCCAATCCATTTGGCTTAACAAGCCTCTTGCATGCAGTTACAACCATCTACGAATCCATTCTTTTCACACGTTATTCTGATAGACTGAAGCAATGTCCCCGTGGGCTGACCATGAACCACCTACCTCAGAAGAGCTCTGCATGCTCATAAAGTATAGAGCCCTGATTGCCTTCAGGGTCCCTTGAATCAAAGTCTGTGACTAACAAAGTACTGGATACAGAAGAATTCTCACACTAACCTGACAGCTTCATTTCTTATAATGTAACGAAAATCCAAGCAGCTTCATGACAGAATCGTAATCACACCTGTTCTCACAACCTTTATTTTAGAATCTAGACATTTATCAACTACCAGTTAAAGGATATAAACTCCAAAAAGAACAAAAAATCTACAATCTTTGAGCATTTCCAACATAATAATTGCTTTTTAATTCACTACCACAATCACGTTTTCGATATTATTCAGTAATGCACTGCCCCTGTGCTGGAACATAATTGATCCTTAGTAGGACACAAAACTTGTGCTGGGAAAAGGACGCATTTACTGTCTAAGTACATCCATATATAGAAAGCTGCTGATGAGGCAAGGGTTACTCAGATTAATGGATTACTAAAATATAAGAAAACATAGCTTATTCAAACTTAAAAGACCTTTGGATTCTTAAGTTCCAGTACTTAAAATAGTGCTCATACTATTTGTTACTCATATTTTCATGTTTTTAGTTGATGCATATATTTAAAACTAAATATAACAAGTGCATGTGAAGTGTATTCACCCTTCAATAGTAAAATTTGTCTATCTGAAAGTACACTGTATTTCTCTTTGCTTACTTTAAGAAGTTACAGAGGGAACATTTCCTGGTAGCTAGAAATTCATGCAACCCAAAACACTGCATTATATGTTATGAACTATTAACCTGAGAATGCTCTCTTGTCTTCAGTTTTCTCATCTACTCTATCAGTGAAGATTATTTTGATTAAAAGCAATGGATAATAAGTGACTTATTTTAAGAAAAAAATTATTGAAAGGATATTTAAAAGCAAAGGCATAACATACTCAATGTTCTGGATAAGATTCCCAGTATGAAAGAGAAAAAGAAAGCAAGAAAGCAAGCAAGCAAGCAAGCAAGAAAGAGAAGGAAGGGAAGAAAGAGGGAGAGAGGGAGGGAAGGGAAAGATAGAGAGAGAGAGAAAGAGAAAGAAGAAGAGAGACTGAGAATCTTGTTTATCTGAAGAACCTGTAGACAACTACATGGTTGGCTTGGGAGTCACCCAGCAGACTAGCAAAGCACACTTCTGGGTGTGTCTGAGAGTGCCATGGGTACATGATCTTGGGGCCCATATCTGCTCCTTAACCCTTCCTCTCTGGCACTGTTTTTCTGCTGTGCTTCTGGCTGGCATGAACTAAGCATCTTTTCTCTGTCATGCCATTTCACTATGGGCCAAATCTCCTGAAAACATGAGCCAAATGAAACATCTCCCCTGTGAAGTGTGGGTGTCACTTATTTGTTCCCAGGGACAAGAAAGCTGACTAAAATAGAACATTGGCAAAGGAAAAATGGAATTGTTGCTGAGAGTGTACCTGACCATCTGCTTGAGAGATCTTGGGACTGGTTTGCACGAGGAAGGTAACTTCGCATTATCTAGACCACTATTATCAAAGGTGGTGGTACTCTCCATACATTCGTTATACATCTCTTCCAAACTAATTTTGGCCTCCTCTGGAGCTGATGCCCTGATGATGTCTCTTGTGAAATTGATTTATTAGAAAATATTTCCGAGATGAGAGAGTGGAGAGATAGGAGAGAAGGATGCATGATCCAAGCATGATGCAGAGGCTGCATGCAGTGAAAGTACACTTGGAACTGGGGTGCTTGGTAAGGAATCCTAGGAGAGATAACAGCAAAATGACTGTGTCTGCTGTAACCTATGAGGCCCTGTCTTTTTTTCTGTTTTTATTTTTCATTAGTACATATTTACAGTACATAACAATCATATTCCTCACAGGGAGTTGTTATATGTACATAACATGTCTTAATTTTCTCAACCCCTTCACCCCCTCACACCTTATTCCCTCCATCTCGTGGGCCTCCCCTACAATTTCAGAAGATCTCTCTTCCTATTTCTTATCATCTAGCTTTTATTTTGATCTTTTTTTGTATTTGACATTTGTAATAGAAGAGAAAACATGCAATATTTAAGTGTGTGTATCTGATAAACTCCATTTAACATTATGATCACAAGGTGCATCCATTTTCCTACAAATGACTGAAGTTTATCCTTCTTTATGACAGAGTAGTACTCCACAGTGTATAAATAACACATTTTTTCTATCCATTCATCTGTTGATGGAAATACTAGTCATTTCCAAGATTAGGTATTATTAATTGTGCTACTTTGTATATGGGCATATATGTATGGCTATAAGATGCATGGACATAATTCAGGAGGCCCAGGAACTTCAATGGGAAGAGAATACATTGTATCCCTCCTAAAGTAGTACTGACAGATCATGTTAGCACAGTTCCATGAATGTAAAATACAAATGTCCAACTTTTGGCTCTTGACAGCATTGCTGGTTTGAGGATAGACGTCATCCAGTGCACACACCTGTATGTATACACCAGTCAAGCTTCACAAATAAGTTTGGGGCAGAGTACTGTCACATAAGAAGAGAAATTTTGCCCTTTGGGACACTAACTAGAAATGCTCCTCTCTGAAATTCTATCAACCAAAAATTATGTTTTCCTTGCCCTTTTGAACAATAAAGGTAAAATAAAAATTGATGTTCACTGTCATGATTATAAAGATATTCAAAGATGTTTCCAGTCTTCTACCCAAGGTGTACCTTGTATGCCAGATATAGAACCATAGGACTTAATGCTTATCTTGTTCAGGTATTGGTCTTGCTTTTGTCCTATTCTTTTCTAGCCACCATAGTCCTCCATTGTGGAATAGGAATTTTCATTCTCTAACCTTGTGATTCTGTAATTTGCTGTTTGAGTTTTCAGAGAAAATTCAGCTAAGAATTTGCCTTGAGTCTTAGAAGAGAGTGGAACTTTTGAGAAACACTAGAACTGAAATTTTGGGGAAGGAAATTATTATGTTTTGGTTGTACATTGGATAATTGCATCATGTTAGGCAGAATTATGACTCTGTATTTACTTGGAGATTAAATATAGTTTGAAGAGATGCATTATCAAGGGTAGATTTTCAGGTCGATTGACTTGGGAGCCACCCATAGGATCAGTAAATCATACTTCTGAATGTGTACAGGTGGATAATGGAGCTATGACCTGTATCTGATCCCTGGCCTCCCTCCCCTCTAGCACAGTTACCCAGATCCGCTTCATGTCTATCATGAACTTTGCTCCACCTTATTTTTATGCTATGACATTTCTTTCTTGGAGCCAGCCAAACATAAACTGAATACCCTGAAACCTTGAGCCAATCTAAACTTACATGCCTTTAAATTGTGGGTGTTGAATATTTGCTTCCGACAATGATAAAGGTGACTAAAACACTATGGCAAGGAACAATTAAATGTAGTAACACTTGCCATGTTAAAATAAAAGTGAACCATATCCTTCTGTTATTCCTATGTTATCTTTTTTTACTGTAATTTTCTAGAAAGCTACAGAAACTATTTTGCCTGCACAACTGTGTACAGATTTTCTTTCCCATCTGACATTTCCTTTCATTTTTACTGACTTTTACAAACATGTTATGATCAGTTCTTTCAACCTCACTTTATGATCTCCAAGAGTTAGCCAACAACTTCCTCTTCCCTGTGTCATTCATTCACAAGTTTGACCGTACTTCGGCCATGTTGTCACATGACTTTCATTCCAATATGCTTCTGAATTTGCTGCTTTTAATATGACACTTGGCATTTGTTACTTTTGCTGCTTTCTACCTTTTGTGGTCTCCACACCTCTAGTATTACAAACAAACACAGATTATTAGGGCCCTTGAATGCAATTGGCTCCTGACATTCATTATCAAAATCTTTAACATGTAAAATATGCTTCTATATTAGCATATTGCATCACTCCAACTTTAGTGAGGATTCTGGGCTCCTTAGCTATCATACACCTTAGTTCCTCAAACATTGGTGATGATTACTTCTTTCTAATTGTCCCTTTATCACCCTCCCAAGAACAGAAATATTTCCTTTTATCTAACTCCTCAATCTCAGTCAAAAATTCATTTCTTTACCCTCACTGATCCTTTCTCATCTTTTAAGCACACCTAGACGTTTCTCATTTCATAAACATTTTGAGTTGCTTTCATTTTTTGGCTATCATGAACATTCATATTCATGTTTGTATAAGAACATATGTTGTCATTTCTTTTAAGCATATGTCTATGAGTTAAATTGCTGAGTCACATTGTAACTCTATTTGTAGCCTTTTGAAGAATGTATACAGCAAAACTTTGGTTTGCAAACATAATTCATTCCAGAAACATGCTTGTAATCCAAAGCACTTGTATATCAAAGCAAATTTCCCCATAAGAAATAATGGAGACTCAGATGATTCACTCCACAATCCAAAAATATTCATACAAAAATGATTACAATACTGTAACAGAATACAAAATAATAAAGAAAATACAAAAATATAATGAAAACATTTGCACTGAAGCTGTCTTTTCCACGTGAAATGCTCCTTCCTTCAGATCATTAAGGAGTATTCATTGTATTTCTTGTTTTTATTTTCCAGTCCTGGGGAGTGGACCCAGGACTTTCACACTGAAGTATATTTCCAGCCCTTCAGTTTTTACTTATTTTGAGACAAAATGCTAAATTGCCTAAGTTGGGCTAGAAATTTTGATCCTCCTGCCTCAGCCTCTAGAGTACTGTGGTTACAGACGAGCACCACCATGCCTAGCTATTTTATACTCCCCATGCAGGAACATTCATCTTCCATTACAACTCAATTTTTTAGTGGGATAATTTCTTAACTCTAACTCCTTTCCTTACATACACACATGGGAATAAATAAAATTTATTTCTTAGGCTGTGAAACATTTTTGATTATTCTCTGGACACATCCTTCTCAATACAAAGTCTTGGAAATACAAATTATATAGGTAATTTCCAAAGTTTTCTAACCTGAATTCTATGTATCTGTTTCTGTCCTCCAAACCCATTTCTACAACACAAATATCTGTGTTTATTTGTAACCTAGAAAATAAATTTTTGACCTTTATATAGCAGGCAGTTGTTTAACATGGCATATAGTCCTTCAAAAATGTACCCCAAACTCTTTTTTCACTTTTGTCTTCTACCAGACCCTTCTTTCTCATGTGATTTATGCCCTAGTCATATCAAATTATTTGCATTTTATGAATGTAATCTGTTACCTTTTTTATTTTCATGTTTTCTATATTTTTGTCTTACTACCAAATATGCCCATTCTCCTCTCTTCCTAGTAAACTATTACCCAGCCATAAAACCCCTCTGAAACATTACCTCCCATTTGATTTTCATGGGCATTAAGGTGAACAATTATCTTTCTTTTCTTATGTCCTTCTGTTAATACTAGGCACCTGTGCTATCATAAACTTCATCATACTTTATTATGATATACTAAAGAATATCTATCTGCACTAACCGAATATGAGCAGACACAATTGTCTACTTACCATGGCACAACCAGGACTCAAGTCACTTCCTAAAATAAAAGAGAAAGTCATAAAAGTATATTGATGAATGGGTAAAAGATTAGTTGTATTCATCTTCTATGCACTTCATCAACTACCCACATATTTATTTCAAAGCAATCGTGCTCAATAAAAGTTTCCTTAGTTGACAAATGAAAAGGCAAATGAGTGAATGAAATCTTATATTTTCTATTGTCAAGGCCCTACCAAACCACTTTCCTTATATACAAATTCATTCTTAGACACCAAAATTGGTAAGAGCCTCACATTTTAGATTAATGAGCTATTGGCATAGTCAAAAATCCGTTAAATGTTTTTTAAAGTATATTTACAAATATATTTCATGATAGTTTATGTTTTATTGTATTATATGGGGTACAGAAATGGATTAATTATGCTCCTTAGTTAATGAACATTGTGGCCTTGTTAGCATTTACTTGATCAGTTGTTTATTTATTGAACCCACTTCTCTGAACTGATCAAGCCATCAGAATACAATATTACAAATGACATTTCTGTTTCTGTGATGTTTCTTGTATCATATCTATTATTCCCCTTCTGTGTCAAAGTAACTTTTATACTAACTTTTGTTTTTATCATCCCTTGTTGGTTTTCTTTTCTTTTTATTACATGTAGATATATAGTTGCTTTTGAACTATACAAAAAGTATGTTATACTGTGCACAATTCTTCTGGGAATTCTTCATTTCTTGAGCAGTATAGTATAATCAGCCAATTTCTGTTTTTCTAGTGGCTATAATGTATTTCTTCTGCAATGGTTAAGATCTATTGTATTTTAGTTGCATTATTCTTTATGGAGAATAATAAGTTGTCTGAATTCTTTCAGACATATGACTTCTAAATACTTATATAATGACAAAATTACTACAGTTTTAGACTGAGACTCTTAAAAGGAGATAGCTAAACTCTAAGCACATTATCTGTTGATTTATTTGGTTAATAGGGTATGATATTCAAGTATATGAGTCTGCAGCTAACTACCCGAGTACTTCCGGGGTTACCCACTGACAAAAGCCCACAGTCTCTTCTTGAATAAGTTGTTCATTCTATAAGCATTTCTTCTAATCTGCCTACTGTATGCCTTAGCACTAATTATAATACCAGTTGCTCCTTTCCTTAGGTCATTTTCCAGACTTTATCTTTTACAATCACATAGAGGATGAACTCTCCTTATCAGGAACTCAGGGTCCAATGATTAACATATAATTCTTAATAATCTCTGGAATATGATTTTAACATAACAAGTAGGAAATGCAGCAGCAAAATTTGATGTAGTACAATGAGGAGTCTGCAGGGGGAAAGGGCAGCAAAGAATCACAGCAAAGGACACCAACTTTAAGACCTATCTCTACCATGTTTTGTTTGAGCATTCTCTGGGTAAGTTGCCTGAGTTTTCTATACCTGTGTGTTCATCTGTTTAATGATACTACCGACAGAAACTATGCGGCTGTTGGGGAAATTCAATGATATAAAATTTATAAAGCTCTTAGATAAATGACTGTCACATAATACAAACCAATACAAGCCCTTGATAAACAAATAATTTTACCGATATTTCGTACTGTATTTACTTGCTTCTATCTTAGCTACATTTTGAGCCCTTGTAGAAGATTAATGATAATAGTCTATTGGCATTTGTTTTGCAGATAACTTTTTCTGTTGGGAACCTTAATATCTTATCTGCCATAACAACTTGGACAGAATACCATGTTCTTCATAATTATGGGTTTTAATTTCATTTGTCATACATGCAAGTTCCAAGCAAGATTATTGTACTTACCTATTTCATTCTTGCAATTATCCAATGAATACTCATTGACTTACTTTGTACAAAGAACTCTACAAGAAATTTAACGAATTTAAAAATAAATCAGAGATGGGATTTGACTTTGACTGGTAGCTGAGAAGTAACTACACATCATAAGAGAGAAGTGACGGTCAACTTATGTGAAATTTCAGGCAAGTGGGATATTTTTCCAAAATATAGGTGCCAAGAATTTGTGAGGAGGTTCCAATTTAGGTGGACCTGAAATCAAAAGGGGAACATGCAGAAGAAGTGATTTCAAGCAGGAGGGAGCACAGGATTATGTAACTGGACAGCATTTTAGCCAAGATTGAATTTAGGGAAACTAAAACTGAAGGATACTAGTCAACCATGATTAAGTATGTGTTATGCTTCAGGCAATTTGCAAATTGTTGTAAAAAGAGTATCACATTTAATCATCACAATAATTCTGTGAATAGATACTGGTATTTTCTCCTTGTGCACATGAATACGCTGAGATCAAAGAGTTTTTAAGATTTTTAAGTTTCCACACTAACAAATAAGAGATGTGGATTTTGAGTTAGGTCACTGGGTAAATATCTCAACTAAAATCAATATATATACTTGTTGGAATTAATACTGAATTAATCTTTTGCTTTTTCATTTCTTCTTTTGTGTTATAAACAAAGTCTAAAGAAGGAGAGAATTGGATCCTAAATAAATAAGTGTTGAAGTCTTTTCTATATAAAGAGTTTTGAATAAGGCATCAGGCAGATACAAAACCTGTATGTATCTATGATGTGTTTATTGTTTTTAACCATTGCAGACCAAGATAGAGTTGGCAGATAGGACATCTCCATAAATCCATGTCATTTGCAACAAAGGACCAGGATTATGTTAAAAGAAAGAAAAAACCTTCAATAAAGGCACAACAATGTACTTACCCTACCTCATTCAAGCTGTGTCGCTGAGATGCTTATTTGGAGTTCTCCACCATAGAGTCAAAGGGACCCAACATTGATATTAGTCACTGGGTGAAGGCTAATCCTGGAAAGCAGGACGAGCTTGGACAAAATTGGATTAGACATGCTCAAGGGTAGTTGACTACTGGAGGGCTGTCAGCTAGCAACACTCCCGGGAAAGAAGTTCTTCCCACCTGAGGAAGCACTTTAGCAAAAAAGGTTCATCACAGCTTCCACAGCAAGTGATACACTAATTCCCAAATCTCAAAGATTTAACCTAAGAAAAGCAATTTCTTTTCTTTCACACATGAACTCCAATGTACTTTCTAAATCATTCTGCATGAAACGCAGATATTTCTTAACAATAAATAGCGTCTTTGAGATCAGGTAGCTAACTTACACAAACGCCAAATTTTAAGAGAGGTGTGTGTGTATGAAAATAGGGTAATAAAGATTGACAAAAGTTATGTCTTCATTCTGTTTATTTGTCTTAAATCACTGACCCCAAATCTCCCTTCTTAAAAGGTAGTTTAAAATACATGATCCATTTACAGTATTATTTTGTTGTAAAGATGATCACATTTTTCTTCTTTTGGTTAGACTCTAGGGTTTGTGACCAGGCTAAAAGATAACACCAGCATTGGAAACATTACAGAATACGCTCCAGAGTTCTTCAGTAACCAAAAAGCAAGTGGTGAGATTTATAGCACAAACAGTAAATTTCACAATCTCATATTCATAAAATTACAGGTTTTAATAAACATTTATTCTAAACCTTGCAGTAAAAAGAGTATATTACTTACATTTTTGGATTTGTCTCTAGCTCAGAAGGGCATGCATAAATATTATACTAGGCTGGTATGCTTAGATTTGCTTGAGTTATACTATACAGCCCTTCTCGCCCGCACTTGCATCACTATATTTCTAAAGTAGCATCCTGGCACTTTTTTTACCATCTATTTTTATCATTCCAGAATATTTCTCTTTCAGCTACAGCTTGAGATGTATATTAACATCTGTGAGAAACCCAGGGATTGTTTCATACATGAGGACCAGAGCTACACTAAAAGCAATTTGAAAAATTCAAAATTTTATTAGCCTTTCTGCCTGAATAACCTTTGAGGTCTCTATGCTAGTACTTACACCCGGGGTATACGGGCAAATAATTTTTTCCACATCCTTTAGTTTTCTAAAGGACTAAGGGTGAAGCTAGCCATCATACTGAGTTATTGGAGGTCATTAGTAAACAACATTTATGGGACCAGCACCCTTTCTATGGATTTACTTGTATAACTCATAAATCGCATGAGATGGGAATAATTATTGCCCTGCCTCCCATCTTACAGATGAGAAAAGCAAGCCATAGAAAAATTATTTTTTTATTTTAAAGAGAAAAAACAGAAAAATCAAGAAGCAAAGAAACAAAAAACAACAACATAAAAAGCAAAATGACAACAATGACAAACTATGATGATAAAAGGTTTCAAAACAAGATGATAAGACTTTAACGTTGATTGTTATATTGCATATTATTGTTCTATTTTTTGTTTTTTTATTTTGAAAAAAACACAACCAAACAAAACTAAACAGAGTAATCACTACAAAACAATGAACATGGTACATGACTTCTAAACAGGGTAAAAAGCAATCAATAATGGCTACCACAATGCCTCTTGTTATTTGCAACATACAAGCCCATACCATCAAGGATGAGTAAAATCAAACAAAATACAAGCAAATAAAAAAGTAAAAACAAAACAAAACAAACAAGGCAGAACAATGTAAGCAATACAGAAATTCAAGATACTAGTAGAACAGCAGTGGTCACCATAATGTTTGTTATATTCAGCATAGTTGCCTACACCTTCAGACATACTACAAACAAACAACACAGAATAGAGTAAAATCAACAAAACAAAACAATGAAAGCAATACATGGTTTCTAAACAACATAATTGGACATCATTGATGGCTGCAATTATATATTTTGTTGTCTTTAAAATAGCTGTCCATGCCATCAAGTATAATAAAATCAAACAAATCAGAATAAAATGAAACTAATCAGAACAATGAAGACAATATTAGTTTCAAATCATGATAATAGATTAACAGTGGTCACTTCCTTCCCTTTTTAGATAATTCCTCCCCTTTGACTTTCCCAATATGTATTGTGCATTTTGGATCCAACTAACTCCTTTAGTTTGTTATACTAGAGAAGCAACACGAAATTCGCCCATGTGACTCTGAGCCATTTCATCCATGAGCATGATCACCAGTTGCCTCTATCCATCTACAAGACCCTTGAGATTATCTTCCTTTATAGCTGAGTAGGTTTCCACCACATAAAATACCATGTCTTTCTTATCTGTTCTACAAATAACAGGCAGGCTATCCCTACTTTTTTTTTCTGGCTCCCTGTCACTTAGGGCATTGTTCTCTCTCCTTTGACTTTCAGTCTATGAATTTTCTTTCTAGTCAAATGTGTTTCTTGTATAAAGCATATTGATGGATCCTGTCTCCTGATCCACTCTGTGTTTCTTTCTATTGGTGCATTGAGGCCCTCTTGCACTGCATTGTCTCTGCCATGCTATTTTCCTGCCATTGGCTCCCTAGTTTTCCTCCCCATTCAATTGACTGGCCCCACTTGATGGTCCCCCTCTGACATTGTTCCTGGGACTGTGGTCCTTTATTTTCCCTCTAGAATGTCCCTTAGTAATCTTTGTAGGGTTGGTTTGGTGGTCATGTATTCCTTGAGTTGTTCTTTGTCATGGAAGTATCTTGTTTCTCCATTAATTTTGAAAGAAAGTTTTGCAGGGTACATCAGTCTGAGTTGGAAGCTGTTTTCTTTCAGGACTTGCATTACTTCACTCCAGCCTCTTCTTGACTTGATGGTTTGTATGAGAAGTCTGCTGTGATCCTGATGGGTTTTTCTTTATAGGTGATCTGTTTCTTTTCTCTAATAGCTTTTAATATTCTGTTCCTGAATTGAATTTCTGGGATCTTGATTATTATATGTCTGGGTGTAGAATTTGTTTTGGTTATGGTTAGCTGGAGTTCTATATGCCTCACTTATTTGAATGTCACTTTCTTTTTCCATGCTTGGTAAGTTCTTTGAAATTATTTCTATAAATAAGGTCCTGATGTCATTTGTCTTGACCCCTGCCTTTTCACTCATTTTTAATTCTTAAGTTATACTTCTTTGAATTATCTAACAGCTGTTGATTTATTACCTCCTGAATCCTTGTTATTCTTAAGAGGTCTTTCCTTTCACAATCACAAACTGCAAATCTGTCTTCAAGGTTTGAAAGTCTAGCTTCAATTTCTTTCAAGTAATTTTGCCAGCTTTCAATGGAGTTTTTAATTTTCTGGACATCTCTTTGAATCTGTTTCGTGCATTCTAAATCTCTTTTATATTGTTCATTCATGGTTTCCCTCATTTTCCTATGCTCCTCTATTTTTTTACTGTGTCTTCTTTAGAGATGCTTAGTATTTCTTTTATTATGTTTTTCATTTCTTCTTTTACCTGGTATAGAATTTCCATTCTAATTTCTCTTATACCTTCATGAAGTTGTTTCTTCACTTCAGTTGACATTACTTGAGTCATGTCAGGTGTGTGATTCTCGATTTCCTGTGTGTTTACCTCTCACGGACTTGCATTGCTTGGGTTGGATGCCAGAGATTGCCCTCTCCCTCCTCATCTTGGCATATTCCTGATTTCTTTCACACACCTGAGTAGTGTGGTCCCAGGCACCCTGGCACTGGCCACAACTTCTCTGAAGCTAGACTGTTTGGCTTTTTTGGCCAGTGCTGGCTGCATACATCTGACGTTGGGTGCCCATGTCTCTGCACTGAGCTGGATACCGAGCCACCTGGAGTTTGCAAGGGAGCAGACTTGGTCAGGCCCTTTGAATGTAAGCTGTTTAGGAACCTACCTTTTTTATCTTTTTGAGACAGGATCTCACTATGCAGTTCAGGCTGACCTTGGGTTCACTTTGTAGCCCAGGCTGGTCTCAAACTCACGATAATCCTCCTGCCTCAGCCTCCTGAGTGCTGGGATTACAGGAGTGCACCACCATGCCTGGTTCATATTGTTATTCTCAAAGTAATTGTTTTTTTGCCTTTTACTATATCTATTGTTACTTTTGGATCTTATTTACTCTTTCAATTTCTTACACTAGTGAGACAATACCATGTTTACACAGGCAAGTCTGATTTATTTCACTTATGAAATTTCTAGTTACATGCATTTGTCTATAGAAGCCTTGAGTTTATCATTCTAGTTACATGCATTTGTCTAAAAAAGCCTTGAGTTTATCATTCTTTAAGCCATTGAAAAATTATGTAACTTACCAAAGGTCATACTGACAAGCATGGACAGGGCCAGAGTCTGAATCCTGCCAGTATCATTCCAGAAATTACACTTTCAGAGAACAGACTATGTGCTAAGGATTGGTAATTGACTCAGGATCTTTAGAAAGCATCACTACTAAGCAAATATCACTAATTAACATAATGAGAACCTAAGTGATATTCATGAACAACTTTTCGAGACTTGTGGCATGGCCTTAATTCTGAGTTTGTATCCATGGTGGAAAGTCTAACTGATCAAAATTCTTTGGTTTTTTCAATGATTATAATGATGATGATGATGATAATCCATACAATTAAAATTTTAACAGTAATGTCAGTGTGATGTTTAATTATTCTACATGAAACCGACAGATGTATATATTTTTTGAGATAGAGTCTCTCTAGGTAGTTCATGCTGGCCTTGAACTCATGGCAATTCTCCAGCCTCTGCCTCCCAAGTGCTGGGAGTACAGGCACACACCACCACACTTGGCTCTCAATAGAAAATTTAAAGGTTGATTTCTTTGAAATTGAAACAACTTGATGAAGACTATATAAACATTAATGCTATACAGATAATGAATCAAATCAATCACAGTTCAGTGATTGATCTTCTAAGAATTAAAATTTTTAAAGTTCTTGATCTTTATGCCTATCTAAATTATACTAATAAACTTAATTAAAAAATAAATAAATATGAAAATTCTCTTTTAGAAATACAGTCTCATCCAAGGATGTCCTTTCTTGTAACCCCTCATGAATGATATATAAAATCCAGTTTTTCATTTAAAATTGTCATTTTTTAAAACATAAGAAATTGGAGATGTTGTCTCTTCTTGTTATTAAATAAATCACTCTTAAAATAACTTTCATATTTATATAGTTTACTTGCGTAACAGAGCCAAATGAAAGCACATAGTTAATAAATCATTCATGAATAGAACTTGAAAGTGTGACATAATGTTACAACTTATATTTAGATATTCCCACAAAACCTCATGCATTAATAGGTGGTGCTTTGAGGCACAATTGGATCACGTGTGTGTGTGGTACTTGGTGAGTTCAGTGATTGTTCTAGCACAGTTCTGGGTGTAAGTGATGGATTTATGGAAGAGGGAAGACCCATACTGGCTATGGGTAGCACCAAGTTTGTAACCTGGGTGAAATAAAAATAGAAAGAAGGAAATCATGTTGCTTCTTACCTGCCACTCCATGAACTGTTTCTCCTCTGTGATTCCCCTCTGCTGTGCTGCCCTGTCTTGGACCCAACTGACTATGGATGAAAGAAGTCTCTGAAAATTGTGAGCTAAAAGAAACCTTTCCCTCTATAACTTACAGGTGTCAGATATTTTGTCCCAGCAATGAAAAAGTAAAACATGATGAATGTTTAGATTTAGAATGTCATCAGTTAAAAAAAAAACAAAACGTGGAGCCTATCAAGGACTCCTAGTTTGATGCAGGCTCTGAGAAAAATTTGAATGGAGTATTGCACAATACTCATGTGGATGGAAAAAATATCATTGTTCTATTCTGAACATCTGTGTGTCACAAGGAACCTCTAGAATTGGGATCAGGATTGCTTCATCATAAGAATGTTTAAGGAAGGTGCCTAATATTATGAAATGTACAGAGGTACACTACAAAGCAACTGCTGCTGTAGATGTAGGCCACAAAAGAATTGTGTTTGTGTCTTCAAACATCCCATAGCAAGTTCATTTGTAACATTAGAGCACACCGCATACAATTCTGTACCATTTGCAACCCTCCTATCTTCTCCTGTCTTCTAGGTTAGAAATTCCTTGAAAAAGTGAACAAACTTTATCTTTCCATCTCCACAACAGTTAGCATTCATTATTTGTCAAAAAAAAGTAACAAATGAATGCAAGAATGAATAGATGAATGGTGTGTTCACATAATGTAGAGAGAATTTCTGGAACGCTTTCAGGCCCATTTCACATATCTTTCTAAAACACATAGAGTCAGCACATCCAAGGCCACAGACTGTGTACCTATTCCTGAAAGTACATCACTATCTACTACTTTTTGAACAGCCATAATGTGGCAGACAGTATCCAGATACTTCTCACAATTTATCGTTTTCAGAAACTTCTTCCAAAGTAAGGATATTATCTCTACTTTTCTAATGAAAAATAGACTCAAGGAGCTCATGTAGTTTGCACACACATAGCTAGTAAATAGCAAATATTGGTTTGAATTCAAATTTTGTGGTTTTAAAAAGCCATTTTAAAGGACCAACTCTTTCTCAGAATACATTATTAGTATTTTCATATTTTACAACACAGTGAACGTTGCGTGTGAAGGTTAATGCAGTGTCAATGACGCACTTGCAGGCAACAGTAAGGTAATTGTTCTACGATCCCAAGTCACTCTTTTCCTGTCAGTAGTTGTTTTGATATTTTTCTTTTTTGTTTTCCTTAATATCTTTCTTTATTTCTCAGAACTCAGGGCTTCATTCACCACCTCTCCTGATGAGAAATATATGCAAAAGTTTAATAGCCAAATAGGAAAAAAATTTCATTTTATCAAACTAAACTGTATAAATGATATGGATAAGCTGTGGTGTATAATGAGGCTTAAACCTGATACTGTAAAGGACTTCCTATGCTCTTACCTATGAAAACAGCAAGGTTCAAAGGCTGGCCCAGCTGCACCTGCCTGTCATGGCTAACACAAGAGCTGGTCTGCAGGAGCACAGGAGGGAGGCTCCTTCTGAGGCACCTTTCATTGGTTTCAGCTGCACTAAAAGGCCTGCTATAATCAAACTTAGGAAGTGAAAGAGGTAATTCAGAAACAAATTACTATATAAACTAATTCCTTTCACTTTTTCATTTCACTTGAGTGAAATTCTTAATCCAAGCACAGTCAGATGAGGAGGAGAAACTAAGGACACATGAAAGGAGCTGTAGATGCTGGTGGTCCCCATCTATGGGCACAGTATTGAGAAAAAGAAGTGAAAAATTACTTTCTTCATCTAACCCACCCCAGGCAATAATTCCAATGTGTAACATATGATGCAACTCAGGTCTTCCTGACTACAAAGACAAAATTAGCTCACTCCACTATCTTACTGCCCAACTTGATTTCCTTCATAGCGCTTATTACTGAAATTATTTCATTAATATTTAAACAAATTTAGCTATCTGTTTGTTGCCACTAAAATATAACCATCACAAAATCCGAGATTTTTGTTCAGGGACTTACATAGTAAGGGGCACTGAGTGGGTAGTTCATAATTAATTTTTAAATGAAAAGTGCATTCTCAACTCATATGCATATACTGATCTTATCATGAAGCTACAAGACATATCTTATGTATCTTTTAATGTACCCATAGAACGTGTCACTCAGAGAGAATTTAATAAACATTTTCTTTTGCTGATACATTTGTTCAAGCTTTCCAGCAACTTTTTTTGACAGTCTTTTTTCATTAACTACTGAACATTTTTTTCAATAAGAGAAATGTTTGATAAATTTCTTTCAGCTGACAAATTTGCAGTTAAATAATAAATTACAGGAAATAAATGGTTTTCCCCAGGCTGTACAAGTCTTCTGGGAAGAGGAGAACTAATGAGCTTTTGTTAAGAAAATAAATAATATTTCATGACTCTTATCCTCACCTGTTATTATGCAATATCTCCTCAAACAACTAAAGGATATTTTGGGGTTTACAGAAAAATTGGAGAGAAAATAGTTCCTCATATATCCTTTTTCCCTATGCCCTGCACAACTTTCCCTATTATTAATATCTTGTATTGGTGCATTATATTTGCTACAATTAATGAACCAATACTGAAATCTATTATTAACAAAAGCACATTGGTTTACATTGCATTCATTTTTTTTTTGTTGTACAGCTCTGTGGCTCTTGGCAGATGTATAGGGTCGATATTCACCATTACAGTACCATATAATATAGTCTCACTGCCTTCAAAATCTATTCATCCCTCCCTTGTAGATAGAACCTGGAATGCAACGGTTTGTTCATAAAAATATGTTTTCAGATACCATGCAAGAGTTTCTTTTTTCTTTTTATTTCCTCTTTCTCCAAGGAGGTCCATGGTTAGCCTCACAACACACACATTAAATGTCAACAGAGTGCACTGGCCTGTGCAATAAAATGCTAGAGCTTCCTGCACACAAAGCTCATGGAAGTCTCAGTGATGTTTAGGAAATAAAAGTTACCTCTGTGCTTTTCTTGTGTCATGTTACGTCCCATTCGATAAAGGTAGTGCTCTTTCTTCCTGGTGTCATAAAGGGTCTTCAGTAAAATCACATTTTCAGGTATTATTCAACATATTTTATCCTCCTGCTGTTGAAAAATACGTCTCCTAGGAACATGAGCCCAGGAACTATTCTAAAGACCTTGATATGTGGAGCAGATATGGAGTCTGGCTAGGGCTTAGCCAAAGTTTACCGTAAAGGCCCAAGTAAAAAATACTGTACGCCTGTGCTTTGTGAGCTTCACATGGCCTCTGTTACGTATCTGTTTTGTTTTCTTTAAGTTTTGTTTCCTCCAATCTTTTAGAAGTGAAAAAAAAATTCTTTATTTGAGAGCCAGATAAAAAACAGACTATGAACCAGATCTCATGTCATTTGCAAAATCCTACCAAACTTGGTTTTGATTCTGTCTCTGCCTTTCATTCACTAAATATGTAGCAGCACATTTTTCCCAGTTTCTTCATTTCTATAAGGTAGGTAATAACTCCTGTCTTAATAAGAGAGAATGCAGATGTACCAAGAGAATGCTTATAAAACTTTTAGCCCCACATTGGATAACCGGTAATAAATGTTACTAAAGGACAATCTCTGACCACTGGGTCTTTATTACCAAGTTTGCCCAATAACCTCTGCATTAATTCTCTTCTTCATTTTCCTTTGCAAATAGAATCCTCATGTCCCTTCCAGATATGCCTAGATATTTTCAGTTCCATTATAGAATGTTCTTAGATGTAGGCCTCCTCCTACAAAAATGAAAGTAGAAAGTAGTAGAGAAGATGGATATCACCAATTAATACATGTGCAGCAAATTATCCAATAATAAACAGATCTGTTCAGTCCTAAATGCTTCAACAACACCTAAATGAACCAATTAGCATAAATATTGGGGTGAGTTATAGCTAAATCTTGTTACTTAATTTCCTGCTGAATTTAGGTACAACCCCTATCAGTTTCCCGGGAGAAAGGACACACTTTTTTTTTTCTTGGCACAAACTGCAGATTTTCAATTTAACAAATATTTAGGCATCTATTATGTGAAAAAGCACTATGTCAGGCATTAGAAAGGAAACAAAGATGAACAAGTCACAGATCTACCTTCAAGGAGGAAGGAAAAAGAAGATAGGTGTACAGATAGATATCATAAAAGGTGCTATAGAAAATGTAAAGAAATAAGAACATTCTCATTAAGAAATGGTATAAGAGAGCAC
Organism: Cuniculus paca; assembly: GCA_004365215.1. Taxonomy (NCBI): domain Eukaryota; kingdom Metazoa; phylum Chordata; class Mammalia; order Rodentia; family Cuniculidae; genus Cuniculus; species Cuniculus paca. The sequence goes on from RJWT010011210.1 coordinate 19,898, forward strand.
AGTTGGGAATTGGTTCTGCTTTAGAAATGCAATAAGAAATGGCTCCAAGTAGCTTTTTGGCTGCATCTTAAAAGACAGATAGAATTTCAATAGGATGAAATGGCCATTCCACAATGAAATGAAATAACAAGCAGGATGGTTTTTGTTAGGAAATCACCAGAAGTAGAGTTGACCAGATTATAAGGATTGTGACTAAGAGTAGTAAGTGCCTAAAGTCAAATTAGAATGACCTGAGAATTTCAATCACGGGTACCAAACAAAAAAAAAAAAAAAGGATGACCTGAGAAGATAGGCGAGTTCATCTAGTCCTAATCTTTTATGGCGCACATTAGGAAACTTAATCACAGAGAGATTATGGCCTGCCCCATGTAACACGGTTAATGGCTGAGCTAAGATGAGCTGAGCCCCCAAGCTTCCCAGGCTGATTCACTTTCCATTACCTAAGAGTTGGGGACAGATAATGGATGAAACTGAATACTATGCTGAAGTTCTTGTTTCTCCTGTGTAAGAAGTGACTTGACACTGAAGAACTTGAGCAGCAGAGTATCATAGTCAGGGATATAAAAATCTGATTTAAGCAACACTGTGAAAGGGAACTGGGGAAGGAAGAGGTCAGAGACAGGGAGGCAGATGTTACTGAAATCACTCTTTGCTGGAATGAAGGTGAATGCCTTGGAATGGACAGATAAAAGCATGACTTTGACAGGAGAGTCAAAATAGGTGGGAGGAGTGGTAGAGAAAAAAAATGAGAGAGGAGATGTCAAACAGGTCACAAAGAATTTGAAAACACCTGTTAAGAGCTTCTTTTGTAGGACATGCTAAAGAGTAACTGTATCTTCCCTTATTCTCCATATTTTTATGACCCTTCAGAAATAAAGGCATTACCCTTATACATAGAGGATGGCAAAAAGAACACTATACTTGATCCCAGGTCTGCATCAGGCTCCTTCACAGCTCCTAGTGAGTCACTGCTCTGATCTTTCATTATCCCATTCTGTAACAGGAGGCATTGCTGGATGAAGTCTAAGACCCCTTCCGACTCTCATGACAGTGGCTGTAAATCTCAGGTGTGTGTAGAAAGTAGTACAGGGATCAATAGCTACCAGGTAGAGAGATGCTTGCACCTGGAGCAAAATTAATGCATACATCCTTAGATTTAAAGTGGAATGGGTTTGAAGAAGTTCTTCCCCTGTCTGAGCTCAAGGAGAAACCTGCTTGGCTATTCTTCATCCTCTCTGAACTCTGAAGTTAAACACATGGCCCAATGAGGTGGAAGAAGATGCTCCAGAAAGATGTAATTCAGCAATCTGCCTCCTTTCAGCTAGGTCCAGAAATAGCACACCCCAGGCAAGAGATTTCCCTGATGCCTGTCCTTCTTGACAGTATGCTTGGCAAGCCACTGAAGTGTGGGCTGACACCAGCTTCATGCCAGGTACTCAGTCAAAGAATTGTCTTCAGCCGGGAATACACCACATTGAGTGTAAGGCTTTCTGGGTACTAAGACGACCCTTTACTCTTCACTCCATTATCCATGACTTTGTGTCAGAAACTTATGAGTGATCAATGCATTATACCAGTCCTCACACATCTTCCTCATTCATTATGAGGAATCACCAACAAGAGCTCCCAACACTCTTTTGAGTGGTTTTTCTGCATCTGAGTCAATGCCCAAGCAATACGGCACATTATAATGAATATATCTTTTGGTATTCAAATAATCAATTATGCAGAATGCTTCATTAACAATAACTACCAGAGTCAATGACCAGGGTCATCACAATGGGGCTCATCCGTGCTTGAATCCACTGACCCTCCCACTCTCCTTGTCAACAAATATCAAGGAACAGATTCATCAGGAATAATGGCCAGATGTTTGCTTGTTAATGATCCTTCCATAATCAGAAATGTGATGAGCATGGGACACTTAGTCTTGTCAATTTCTGTGACAGAAAACATGCTTAATTTATCATCAGCTTTGTGAAAATCAGAGCTCTTGTTCACCCAGTCTAAACCAGGAAAGAATGCTTTTGAATTTAGTATAATCTGCATTGTGAGCACAGCATGAGCTTTGCACAGTTAGCCAAACTGTTTTCACCTCTTGCATAATCTCATAAGTAACTCTCATAGCTTACTGCTTGTGTTGAGCAGAACTGAGAAGTATGCAAAAGTGAACTTAATGTGATCAATGCCAGGCCTCATTCTAGCCTTGAGGTCCTCCATCAGTGGCTCTGCCCTACTTGCACACACAAAACTTGTGCCCCACTCAGCACTCATAATCACCACTGCACTTAGTTAAGCTCTCTACTTTCCTCCCTGTAAACCTAAATAGCTCAGAGACTACTGGGCTTCTGTTAAGAGGGGTGTGTGTGTGTGTGTGCCCTCTCCCAAGGTGTTTTCAGTTGATATTAACCATAATGTACTTTAACTACGAATGTGTATACAGTCTACACCATACACAAGTGTGCTCTATGCTGAGGCATCTGGCTCTTTCACATTGTCTCCAAGTTAAGAAGGGCAGGTTCTAAGTTTCAGCTGTCTAGTAACTTCACGTTTGATAAGTTGGGTGAAGGTGAAAGACTTCCTCATAGAATCAATAAGAAACACAGAACAGAACTTGGAATCTAAACAAATTAGGAAGCTGCCATAATTTAGTTTTTAGTTTTTTTAATTGCTTCAGAAATTTAAAAAAATAAAAATAAAAACAATAAAAAAGATAGTGTGAGATAATAGAACTCCATATTCTCCCATTACATTTGCTAATTATGTTAAAATACCTCAAAAAGCTGCAGTCACCACCAGAAAACTAAGCTAATCTAAAGTGGCAGAAAAGTAGCACCTGTCTTCACATTGTCTCTAGGTGTGAGGTCTCAGCAGTGCTGTATATCCCCAAAAGGCTCTCCTTTCTGAAGCTGAGAATCAACTCTGTCACTCGTGACTCTCAAATACACAGAGAAAGGCCTGGAAGAAAATCTCCTTTCTCCTTAACCTTATGTTTCAGTGGCTGGTAACAATCTAGCAGTCTCCAGTCATCCATTTTATTCTTGTTTATATTAAACTGCTGTTAAGAAAATATGTGTTAATGATGAAGGATGACATGATGTGACAGGGAAAAAAAATAGAAGGATCAGAACAAGAAAAACCAAAAAATGTCCTAAATAATAGAAAATAATTTACATGTGCAAAAACCATCAAAAACACAAGAACTGAACTGAGAGTGTAGCTCATTTATGCAGTACTTGCTTAGCATGCATCAGGCCCTACACTGACCACAAAAACAACAGCAGCAGCTGCAAACTAACAAAACACCAGCATTGCAAAAAAGAAATGTAAAGGAAAAGAGATTTTGGTGCTGCAAATCTATTTTTCTATTATTTGAAACTTATTTTTTAAACATGTTTTTCTAAATTTAAATTTATCGTACTGACACGAAATGACATCAAGTCATTTATGTAATAAGTGAATCTTTAATATCTGCAAACATTTTCAATAACACTGCCATTAACTGAACTCCTTCATCAGGGATTGACACCTATATTTATTCACTTTTTCAGGCCAAGAAATAGGCGAGTCATACTTGAGTCCTGCCTCTCTTTCTCCCA